>VUQR01012567.1:0-20059 GCA_015108515.1 Hemichromis elongatus | reverse complement strand
AGATGGTTCCCACTGTGAGGAGGTGGTGTGTGTGTGTGTGTGTGGGGGGGGGCTTTGCTGGTGACACTGTTGGGGATCCATTCAAAACTAAAGGCACACTGAAGCAGCATGGCTACCACAGCATCCTGCAGCCACATGCCATCCCATCATTGATTTCTCAACAGCACAATGATCCCAAACACACCTCCAGGCTTTGTAAGGACTATTTGAACAAGAAGGAGAGTGATGGAGGGCTGATGGCTGGGCCTCCACAGTCCCCTGACCTAAACCCAATGGAGATGGTTTGGGATGCGATGGACCGCAGAGCGAAGGCAAAAGGGCCGACAGAATAAAGAAAAAACATTCAAGGATAAGATGTGTCCAAACTTTTAAACAGTAGCGTACATCAAAGCTGAACCAAATATTCCTCAAAGTGTCTCATTGCTTGCAGGTGGAGTCCTCCCATCCTTGTCACCCTAACATCTCAGGTGTGATTGGATTAGAGAGCCGATTCTTAAGAGCTTTGTGAGAAAGAACAAAGAGCGACTACAAATTCACGAGCATTAATGAGCTGAAGGATGCTCAGCGAAGGAGTGTGAAGGCAGCCAGGACGGTCATTTGAAGGAGAAGTGATGCTGCTGCTGATGATGATGAAGAATGAAAGCTTGTTGAGCTTTAAAGAGAAGAAGTAGAAGAAATGGCTGCCTCACGCTGAGCTCAGAACAGGCTTTCATCTCTGTCAGTGAGTCTGTCAGATCTAAAGTGTTAGTTTTCTCCTTCAGAGCATACCTGAGCCACACACACACACGCACACACACTCACACACTCTCTTACTTTAGGACATGCTCTGATGTAGGCAGCCTTCTCATCGGGGTATTTCTCCAGACGACGAGGTCCTTTGCTGGAAGATTTCTTAAACACCAGCCAACAACGCCGATAGATCTGAAACACACACACACACACACACGCGCACACACACACAATGCCATGACATTCATTTTATATCATCATAATATATAATATAATAGGGGTGGCATGTTCTTATGCCACCTTGGTTTTACATATGAAAATATGCGTGTAAGTAAGTATTAACACTTTGATCCTAGTTACAATTAACATTGAAGTTAGAGTCATTAAAGTCTAAAACTGGATATATTGCATTGAAACAGCTTTCGTTCTTGTTGTCAGTAGTAACTGACCCCTGTGATTTCTACTTTTGAATCAACAGCATGTGCATTTCACCACAGGTGGCCGGTTGTTACACTCTGAACATGAAATGATGGTGAGTGTAATTAACACAATAAATCATGAAAATCATGTGCAGGTTTCTGAAGTAACAACAATAACAATGAAGTACAATTTATTGTAAATACAAGTTCGACTCCACCTCATGTTGTGTAGCTTAATGCTTATTTATTATATAGGCTATACAGCACATAAAATTTAAATTCACATTTAAGTGCATACGTGGTGCATTAGATGTATTTGAACCATATAATAAACAGATTAGAGAATGTAAAATGTGCAAATGTGTAAAGAAAGCGCTTTGATTTTGCCACTTCATCTGATTTCCATGCCACCTTGAGAAATTTTCTCTAGATCCGCCCCTGTCTGTCTTGTCTCCCTTCTCTCGCCGCTGACCAGATTGGCTGCTCCTCCCTGAGCCTAGCTCTGCTGCAGGTTTCTTCCCGCTAAAAGGGGGTTCTTCCTTCCTACGGTCACTGAGTGCATTGCTCAAAGGACAAAACCCCAACAATTGTTTTAACCTCTAAAAGTCTCCGTACAGATGTGTTTACTCTCTGCTAAAGTAGCTGTTGTTTCATCCAGAGCAACATATGCTCCACCTTCCTCCCTTCGGTCTTGGTTGTTTACGAGAGCCGAGTTCAGTCTCGAGGGCAGGAAAACGAGGAGCTGATCCTTAATAATGAACAAGTGTGGAATACAAATAACTCCTCACCTGTGTGCTCTCTAAAAGGAAATCTGAGCACAAAAAAGTAAAATTAGCTCTGATATGGACTTGCTCAGCATCACCCAGACGTGGATCCATAACAATGATTTTGTCATTTTGTGTAATCTAGTTCAGCCGATGCTCTTTTCCAAAGCAGGTAGTAATTCCTTCTTTTCTGAGGAGAGATGATTGCTGATGGACTGAGCGTCAGACCAAGCAGCATCATCCAGGGCTGGAAAAAATGACACAAGCTGCAGCTCCTCTAATGTACAGCAGAGGCAGCAGTAAGTCAGTCCCCCATAGACTCCCATTTAAAACTTTCCAGCAAAAATAAACATGTTTACAGCGTGATACACAAACTCTGTGGATAATCTCTTACTTCATAACACCTGTACAGGGGAGGATGTTTCTATTACTCACCTGTTTAAATTGCATTAAGGCTTTAAGTTTGTACTATTGGGGGCGCGGCCTCTTTGACAGGCAGATGGTGACACAGGTGGCTGTAGCTGCTAGCTGTCTGCTAGGTTTCACCTGAACTGGACCTCTGGACCATGTTTTAATGACATCATGTGACCAATAATATGGCTGCTGTGAGGTCACTGTACTAACAGACCGTCCAGGTTTGCTTAGTGAAATTAGAGCATTTAATTGGATGTTACTGAGCCCTGATTAGCAGGTATCTTATTCTGTGATCCTCTCATACAGTGTGTGGTTTGAAGAGGGAGTAAGTCAAAGGCACTCATCATGCCAAACGGCCCTTTTCAGATAAACACATGTACACCATTACAGCTCCTACAGTAAAAAGTCATTTTAATTGCTTGATATTCACAAGCTGTAAGATTTGTAGAAATTAATCTAAAATGTTATCTTTAATAATATTAATGAATTTATTTGTTGTAAAGTTGTCAGGCTTATACTGAAAGTATAACGTTTCAATCTAATTGTCGTAATGCTCCATACACGTATCATATTTCATCCCTACAGGAGGGTTTTGTGACTTCTGTCAGTTTGAATCCCTGAAAAACCAAAATGAATATCACAAAACATTTTTAAGCCAGATGTAACAAATATGATACAAATTAAAGACATATATGAAATTAAAATGTAATTAGTTTTTTAAAACAAATATTTCAGATGGTTCAATAAACTCTGCATTTTCAAAACATTTAACAAGAATTTTCTTGCTGTTACTTTCAAGGTTTTAAAGAGTGAACCTCTGGCAGGGCTGCAGAGGTCGCACTGGGGCGAAGTCTGTGTGGTCAACAACAGAAATCGTGGTCTAAACCAATCAGAGACAGTCAGGGGCGGGACCTCTCTGATTGGCCGTGGTCCAGTAGTGCTTTGCATGTGTGTGTGAGAAAGTGCAGGCGGATAGAGAGAGGGGAGTAGCTTAAATAAAGCGAAATCAAGTCATTAAATCCCGAATCGACGTTTAAAGATCAACGAAAAGCCAGAATCTCAGGTTAGAGCTGCTCAAACCAAACAGCTGAAACAAAAATAACCACAGTGAGAATAACTACACTCCAAACAGATCCTTGGAGACCTGATGAGACAAACAAGGAGAAACATCAGGTGGATTAAGTCAAGTTATACAATTTAAATGCTTGAAAACTGTCAACAAAAAAGGAAAGAATCAAACAGAAAACACGCTGAACTACTAAACATGTTGTTTTTGATAAGTTTCCAACATTTTTCCACTTTAGTTTCCTTTTTCACTCCATGAACATCTGCAGCACTTTCACGGCCACCATCTGTACGGATCCTTCCTCCCCATCGTCTCTCCCTTCACTGTCCTCTGAAGTAATCAGGTCTCAGCAGACGGAGCTGTGAGGAGTGCTAAGTGAAGCTAAAGAGAGGAGACGGAGGAGGGAGATGGGAGGAAGGGGGAGATAGGAGAGCTAATTGCTTCCTTCTTGTAGCCTCAAAGATGAAACGAGTGCGAAGCTGTTGGGAGTTGCCGTAATTCTCAGAGGGGCTCGCTCAGATGAAAGCACGAGGAGATGATGATGTTATGCGGCCGAGGTGTTAGCGTAACCTTGAAATGCTGCGTTGGCACACTTTGAATGGAACCATGGCTGCTCTGTTTTTCTCTCAAATCACACATTTGTCCTTCACTTGAGCTGCAGCGGCTGCAGACCGAAACCATGCGATGCGGAGGCCCGGCTTAAACAGCTGGGTGGGTTGTATCACAGCCAGCAGCAGATCAGGGTTTAAATGATCGCATCCACTCAAGCTTGTTCCTAGAAAGTGGCTTCACGAACTAAGTGACTGCACCGGATCATGTGACAGGGTTTTCGGTTTGTTGGGGAGGTGACCATCCTCAGAGACGGCACAGACACAGAGAACTGCAAATTAGTGCTCAGTCACATCCACATATGTAGTGTACATTACATGAAGTGCATGTTTTTCACTTCATGGAAGACCAAAATCTACTCTAAGCATGTAAATGTAATTTTATGAAGAAGTTTCAGGGCTGCAGCTGTGTGACACACACAGTGACAACTTCACTGTGGTGACTTTAAGTTCATAAAGCTTCATAAATGAAGCATGGAGAGGATGGAAAAGAGCAGAGGCCATCAGGAGGAAATAATGGAGCAAAAATAGTAACATTAACAAACATTAGAGGCTGTGCTCAAACACTGCAGAGGAGCTTCGGCTGTGTTCACAGTGCAGCGTGAGCTGAGACTGTGCACGAGGAACATCAGCACTCACAGTGACAAGCTCAAAAAAGGTGAATGCTGACGATGGAAAGGTGTAGAACGAAGCTCTCGTAGGAATGTGTGAGGGAGGCGGGTGTATAGAGAGCTTTGAGTGCTCAGGTAGACTAGAGTAGTAGTCGGCTGACCCCAAAGCCCCAACTTCAGGCCTACACTGAAACTTGAACTGCACTTTGAAGCTGTTTCTATGCCAGAAAACCAACGAATTTAAATAAAGTCTACCAGTTGTGCCAAGAAGAGCGCACAAATATCCAGCCAGAATGATGCCAAAAGCTTGTTGATGGCTTCTAAAAGTGTCTGATTGACGTGCTACGAGACATTTAAGGGCCATATTATTGCAGGTGTATAAATACACGTGTGGAATGGAGAAAATCAGAGATGATTTCAAACATGTGCACCGAAATCATCAAAGGTGCGTGCTGTACAAGCCTTACACCCTGGAAACAGAAGCGTTTAAGGAACTCATCGAAAGCCCCAAATGAGCCTGACATTTATGCCCCCGATGATTGGATGGAATCTTCTGACCACAGCATAAACACACATGTTTGTCGAGTGTGCCTCAGACCTGCAGGGACCGTCTGTCTGTCTGAGCCTTCATTCTCTCTCGTGTCCAGTAGGGGGCGACTCTTCCTGGCTGTCTAGAAGTTAAACATGATAACATCCATTGTCGTGAGTGTGCGACATCCCTCGGTTTCTCAGGCGGAGCCGACCCTCGCTTCAAGTTTTATTACACATCTGAATGCATTCTGTAAATCAATGCCTTGATGAAAGAAAGCTGCCTCATTTTAATGGACACAATTAAGAGGAACCCTCTTCCAGTCTTCTAATGTTACCTGTGATGGAGGGACGCGGAGGTATAAGGCTTAAAAAACAAACACAGACATTCTAGAAATCAATAGAAACCAATGACATTTTGTCCCTACGTTTAAAGGTGGCACAAACAAGTGCAACCTTTCAGCTCCAGCAGGACGGTCGGCACACAGAGGATCGATGTCTAGTCTCGGTGCCTCAGGAAACGCCTGCGTCTCTAACCAGCGTCCCCACAGGCACCATTACAGTTTGATCTGATCTCAGCACACCTGCTTCATTAAGCGTCAGGCTGCCACCTCTGCTGCTCTGTCCCAACATCTGCACACTAACAGCAGCCTGGGACTCAGCTGCACTGGTTCTGTAATGGAGCACGAGCTATTTCTGGTGATGACTTTGGTCTGATAGAAAATAAGGTCAGCGCTAGCATCGACCGGTGCAATGACCGTGGGTGATCGCCTGAAAACACATTTAGTCGGTTACTGGTTTGTTTCATAAATGTGCTGCACACCGCAGAGAAGATGACAGCGTCATCAGAGGACAGACTCGCCTATGGACGAAATCTCCAACGGTGGAGATGACGGGTGACCCTCCGACAAATGAGCTAAAACCCAGAAGTACCAGGAAACATCCACTTCAGTTCAATTTAATTGTATTTACATAACACTAAATAAAAACAACAGTCTCCTCACAGGGCTTCATGTTGTAAGGTAGACCCTACAATAATACAGAGAAACCCCAACAGATGCTCCCTATGAGCAAGCATTTGGTGAAAAAGCCCGTTTTAACAGGAAGAAACCTCCAGTAGAACCAGGCTCAGGGGGGAGCACAGGACAAAGACAGAGGTTTCTGGTTGAAGAACATCTTGCACGGCAGTGTTGTCTTAGTGTATTGAAAGCGGGCGTGACAAACAAAGTGTCGATCTGACCGTAAACCCGGAGACAGCGGCGACTCGAGTGTGACGAGTCGTTACCGTGGGAGCAGAGAAGATGATAATCGTCCTCTCTGACGCTTGAAAAGGATGCAGGCTTAAATCACCTGAAAGCTGCGGCCATCTTTTATACCGCCTGCAACGGGAGAAGGCTGGCAGGGCGGCGGCGGCGTGGGCTGATAAAAGGAACCGAGGTGTTTTTACCGTGTGAGGCAGGCTGCTCGGTACGAGGAGACATCATAGTCACGATTACTTTGGGCAATATTTGTACTGTATTCATTAAACCAGCAACACTGTTTGTTTCCTGAAGTTTCAAAAAAATCCCTGTGCGTGCGTCTGTGCGTGCGTCTGTGCGTGCGTCTGTGCGTGCGTCTGTGCGTGCGTCTGTGTGTCTAATGAGTCTGTACATCTCTGTGCTCAGACCCTCATTTGTCGAGTTTATAGAGTTTTATGATGCGTACGCCGTCAACGTGACGAATAACCTTGGCGGAGCCTTCAAGCCGATGGAAGGTCCCGGCTGATTCATAAAACTTTTACAAACATTTTCCCGTCTGAAGACGGAGCTGCAGAGTACCCACGTCTGGGCAATCCTTCACCGTAACGACGGCAGCACGCCGCGCGCTTCGACTCGCGTCCGTCATTAGAATCTGTTTCTCTTCGACTCTCAGCGAACACTAAAATCACAATAATGGTCTGCTGATCCAATAAAACCAGAAGTCCTTCTAAAATCCACTCCGACCACTCAGCAGCCATCTCAGGCACTTATTTTGAAGCATTGTCTTGATTAACTTTAATTTCAAAGATCGCTGGAACGCCACCACTTAAACCTGATAAAAATAAAAAAAAGCTAAATAAAATAAAGTTGTACTTTACTAAGTTCTACTTCTTTAACCACAGTTTCTTGTGTCTCGTTCTGATCATTACGAAGATTCATTGCTGGCAGGTAATCAGTCAGGATTTTGCTCCCGTTTCATTGGACCGCAGGGCTGGACTGACAGTCCTGGCCCAGGGTGACTCTGGCAGCCTGAGCTCCACCACAGTCGGGTGTAGATGTGTCAGGTGTGTCGTGCCACGTCTGTGCCAAACACAACTTGCTCTAACTCGTGCCCGGCCCGCATAAAATTTGCCGGTGCCATAATTGAGGCATAAGTAAAAGCCCAGACTGGCTGTCGGGACGTTTGTGCAGCCTCCGGCTGTTCCTGTCCCAGTAGTTTTCCTCATGTGTGACCTTTCACCGTGTCCTGACTGCAGTCAGGAGGAATCAGCTTCATCTTTACTTTGGTATTTTTGCTCGTTGCCGGTTTTCTGCCTGCTCCTGTTATGACCTCATGTGTACAGGTGAAGTCTCTGATCTTTTTACCTGATCTCTCTCTCTACTAATCAGCTTCCCGTCCCGCTCCGAGCTGCATGACACCGACTGGCTGCTTTAATTCCTGCCAGGATCCTGCGACGAATCCTCAGCTTCTCAGCTTTCTTCTTTTGGAGATTAACTCTGCACCTCTGGCAGGATTAACAATGACAGCGATGGCTGTGCTAATTGCTGCTGATGTCAGTCCTGAGTTTGGCGTGTCGAGGCAGCACCGTAATCCTCGAATAAGACACGATGACCACTGAGGGACGAGCAAAATCATGTAAAGCACCTCACGCCTTACGCCAGGCACAACAGACAGATGTAGGTGGAAAAGCTAATCTTCCTCTGAGTGAGTGAGGCCGCTGGATAAGACTACACACCTTTGGAGCAGGAGTCACATACCTGTTGATCTCTAACCTGCTCTGGAGCAGGCTGGGTTTGCAGCATAAGGTGAGATACCCTGAAGTGCAGCAAACCCAGACGTTCAAACCCTCTGGTCACCTGATCGAGATGAAGTCACGCTTCAGGAGTTGAGTTTTGAGTCCTCGTCCTGCCCTTGTTACTATGTTTAGCTGACTCGTGCCTTGTTGTCCCTCCCCCTTAGGCGTGTAGTCTGCATGTTTCCCCCGCTGTCTGTGTCATACTGAGGTCTCTGTTTATGTGAGACCTCGTCAATGCACGAGTTTGGAAACTCTTAGCTTTTCCCCACAGTTTGTTTTCACACAGAGAAAAATCCAAATGAACCAAAATGCGTCGCTACAAAGCAGGTGAGAATTTTCAGTCAGGCGGGTCCAGGGCGGAGCAACAAAAGTAAATACAGAAAGAAGCTGCTGTGTTGTGGACTACTGCACTACATGGAGGATTTAGGTTTGTTTCACAGCTGGCTGCTGAGCTGTGCAGACCTTTGCACATCTTTGGTCCCCTGCAAGATCCCAGAACATGAAGCATACGGGGCTTCAGGAAGGTTTGTAGCTTAAATTTACAAAGTAAAGCTGGTCGCCATGCCAGGTTGAGGTCAGATTACAGTCACGCCCTCGAGGAACGGCCCTGGGGTTACTGTGCTCACTCAGAGAAGGAAAAAAAAGAACCAGAGTTTGATTTAACGAGCGAAACGTGGCAGGAGTGAAAACAGCGTCACTGCTTTTCAGCACCTGGCTGTCAGCTCATGAATAACTCATCTGTACAAACTGAACCACCTGGACTGAACTCTCGGGAATGCCGACACGCCTCTAAAAATAAAGGAAAGCGGCTCAGCGGGAGGATACGTCCGTGGAGGGAGGAGGTCCCGGGTGCAGTCGGGGCAGAGCGGGGAGGAGAGGTGGGGCCACGTCACGATATCTTATTAGTCTCAGCAGCCGCTTACATAACGATGCCTTCAAGGTAAATAAAAGTCATTTCCAGCTTCTCTGGACAGCAGGAGGAGACTCTATGATCATCGTGTCCTCAGATGTTCTTTAAATTCACCATCGGACTTGGACATGGATACTGATTTATTAGTTTAACATGTCAGAACTTAGAATCAGAATATTAAAACTGATTCAATGACTTCTGCAGATAATTAGCAACCCTGACTTCAGTGATGGTGATACCTGCTTATCTCACATACAAACACCTGTGTGCAGTGAGCTGAAGCAGAGCTCCCCATTTTATTTTTGCCTTTCTTGATGTTCTGCGTGAACTCTGCTGTTCCCTTTCTTTCTTTAAACTTTCAGCTCATCAGCATTCGACCTGCGTGTGGCGTAAAAGCACAGGTGGCAAGCTGGTAGCTTGTTGGAGGACTGCATGCAGATGTTTCTCTGTGTTGGCTGAATTTCGTTAATCCCTCTCTGCACAAGCAGACAGACAGCAGTGTGTTAGCGCGAGTGCATCTTTAGCCTCTGAGGGAACAGCCAGCGCTTTGATGCTTCAGGTGGCGCCCTCAAACATCCAGGCTAGGCTAGCACTTCCTGTTCAGTCACAGTTTATGAATGCACATCACAATGAGGCTAAATCACTCAGACAGAATTTTGGTAAACAGCTTTCCAGGTTGGCTCGTTTACCTGCGTGCAACCAAGGCCTGCTGCAACATGATTGGTCAACAGAAGTCAGACACATGGAAACCTTTCCTCCTCATCAGTCTGAGACCAAAACTGAAGACTAAACACTGGACTGGGACTGAGCAGGTGTCCAGAGGACCCTGTTTAAATGACAGGCTGATAGTCCCGTCTTCCTTCTCTCACCCCAACCAGCAGATGGCCCCGCCCCTCCCTGAGCCTGGTTCTGCTGGAGGTTTCTTCCTGTTAAAAGGGAGTTTTTCCTTCCCACTGTCACCAAAGTGCTTGCTCATAGGGGATCATATGAGTGTTGGGGTTTTTCGGTATGTATTACTCTAGGGTTTACCTTACAATATAAAGCGCCTTGAGACGACTGTTGTTGTGATTTGGCGCTGTGTAAATAAAACTGAATATAATTGAATAGGCTTGTACCTCTGTGATAATCTGTGGGGCTGGGCCACTTCTCACGTTACGTATGCTGACATATTTTCAGCTGAAACCAGTAAATCGAACCCATTTTTTCTGAGCACATGCAGACAGCTGAAGTGATTCTGCTGGAGCTGCTCTCCAGCTCGGCACAGAGATGAAACTCATCTTCAGTCTTAAACAGGTCTTAGCGCCGTGTGCTGGATAGGCAGAGATCACAGCTGGCGTCTGAGGGGATATATATCCAGCAAATGAGCTCACCTATCACCTTCTGGTGTGTCGTGTCTATAGGCTTAATCTGGCCTCGGGCAACCTCACATTTAATTCCATCTGTGGGAGACGCTGAGGGCTTTCAGGGCGTTCATATCCATCACTCTCCTTCAATAAATCCACATGAATAATTCAGTTTGTTTTTTTTAATCTGGTGATGAGTGCCCAACATCGTTTTTTTTTTTTCTTTCCCTGCTCGATCAGCTCTGATCCACACGTGAGCTCTTTGTTCATGAGCTAAACAAACAGCCGCTCAAGAAACCAGTGACTGTGCTTTTCAGTGCCGAAGGCTGCTTTAGAGCGTCTACACACACGGGAGGCGCACGGGGAGGCGACACAACACACAGAAATGCGGTTACAACAGGAATCCACGCACCGACCAACACAGGGTTGCTTTGCAGGAGGCACGTTTAAACAGACGGTGAACCATTTATGAAGGCCGCTGCAGAAATCCACCAAAGTCCAAAAGCAACAGAACTACAGTCAGCTCCACAAACATCAAACGTTCAGGCTTTCAGCTTTCATTCCAGATTTTTACAAACATCTGGCACGAACTGTCGAAGCATTTCAGTCTCTCATTTTCAGCTTCAGCAGTAAATGTTCATGTTCACTACTGTGCAAAAGTTTTAGGCAGCTGAGAAAAAAAAAAGCTGTAAACAAAGAATGCTTTCAAAAAGCGAGAATCATTTTCATCAATCAACAAAATGCAGTGAATGAACAAAAGAGAAATCTAAGCCACATCAACGTTTGCTGTGACCCCCCTTTGCCTTCTTCTAGGGACGCGTGCACACAGTTTCTGAAAGAGCTTTGCTGGTAGGTTGTTCCAAACATCTCAGAGAACTACGCACAGATCTCCTGTGGATGTGGGCGTCCTCACGTCCTTCTGTCGCTTCATGTGATCCCAGACACACTCCATGATGTTGAGATCAGGGCTCAGTGGGGGCCGTACCATCACTTCCAGTACTTCCTGCTTCTCTTCACGCTAAGATACTTCTTAATGACTTTGGCTGTGTGTTTGGGGTCGTTGTTCTGCTGCAGAATAAATTTGGGGCCAATAAACAATCATTATTTCTGGAAGCATTTTTTCCTACCTGCCTAAAACCTAACTTTGCCCCAGCTGGTTGCACCGCAGCGCCTGCACACACAGAGCCGTTACTTGACCCTGCAGGAGTGATGCTCTAAGCGCACGTTCAAACATACACTCGCCTCATCTGAGGAGAGTCGGGCCTTCTAATCTCTAAGTTTGGAAAGGATCCAAAGTGCCAGCGAGCGGACGCAGCTGAAGGATGGAAGATGTATTTTACAGCTACTCAGAGGAAGAGGAAAAAACTACACAAGCATTTGTTTCCCTGTACCCAAAAGGCAGAACTAAGCACACAGACAGATGGGGAACATCTCACATATGTTTCTAGTCGTGGCGCTTATTAGCAATCTGAATGCATCGACCTCATGATTAATCAGGAGGCGGTTTGACAGGGGTGTGTGGGATGCTCTATGCCTGGAGGCTGATCAATACCATCCTCATCAATACCTTAGTTCATTATCCTGCGAGGGCGGTGGAAGCGCTAAGGCAGGAAACAAAGAGGAGACTCACACACAGCTGAGGTCAGCGTGGCGGCGCTGCGTGGCGGGCCTTTTCCTTCTGGCTTTGTTGTTCCTCTTGAGATAAATGAAGCGTGACTTTGGCAGTCCATCCATCCGGCCTTGAGGAGGACCTCAGCTGTGCCATTCCTCTGTGCCCCGGAGACGCAGACACGAACTCAGATAAACCGCCGTTCACCTCTGGTCCTATTCGTTCCCTCTCCGTCTCTCTACAACTCTGCTCGCCCTCCAAAAGCTTCAGCTGTGAGGCTTCTGAAGCTGTGTTAACAGGGTCGAAGTCGGCCTTCAGTCTCTACCTGACAATCATCTCCAGTCCGTCTGCAGGGTTTCATTCTGATATGAACCTGAACGCAACACAAATCTAAAACGTAACATGTCAGGTGATGACACGAAGGTCCCGACGGGCACCAACTAGAGACTGACGACATTTTACTCTCCGCGTTTAAAGGACGTCTGATTGGACAGAAACCTGCTGCTCACCTGAGCTCGGTGAACGCCCGACCTCTCAGTTTGTCATCTCAGCCGCAGGTTTTAAGTCTCACTGAATAAAACATGATGTTCAATTATGAATAAATGACACGTTTAATCAAAAAGGACCAGGGAGAAGGGGAGGGGTTTGGGGCGGGGCTAGCATGTGAGTGACATGTTGCTGTCATATGAGCGTGCGGTGTCTAACCTTCGGTTTCAGGTACAAGAAGTCAGCGGTCTCCGAATCATTGCAGGCTTAAACGAGGTGGCTCAAAGCTTCTCTTTAAGCTGCATCAACATAAAGAAGTCATAAATCCGATTTATCCAGGAGGAGAAATCGGACACAGAGTCAGTGTGTAAGTCTGAGAGCTCCTCAGTGTCTCCCAGAGTAGCTGAGGAGGTACATCTGCCCTTCTTCATGTTCAACAACAACCCACATGATGGCCTTAACATCCCGTCTGTTCCCTCTGCTGCTGCAAAGCCAGTAAGAAACTCTTCATATCTGCATCAGGCAGCTCCACTAATGCCAGAGCGCTCCACAGGACGACGAGGGCGAGACCGCAAGCAAAACTGGGCTGGAATAAGGAAGCAAATTTAAAAGGGCAAAAACACAGAGGGAGAGGGGAGGATGGTGCACGGGAATGCACAGGAAGGATGCAGATAACGAGGCAGAAAAGGAAGAGCCGTGCAGAATCAGCGCTGAGGGCAGAAAGCCGCACAGGGAGAAAGCGAAGACGGAGAGCAATTAAACGGCAGGGGCAGTCAGAGACAGCCGGGCAGAAATACGACATGAGTTAGTGTTCAAAGCAAACACAGAAAGATTCCCGAAGAGAGCGAAATGGAGAAGGAATTCTGCTGTGGATAAGTAGGTCTGCCTTCCAGCTGGAACACACCATTACATGAATTATTTCCAGATAAAAACGACTGTGCCCGGGCCAATCCAAACCACTTTAGATCCCTCAGTTCAGCACTCGCTTCATGGACCAATCATTTCTCTTTCAGATTTCAAAAGTCCCAGAACTCCTCGAAGTGATTAACCACATTTATAAAAGAGGAGAGAAGAACAAAAGCCCACGATGATTAGAGCTCCATGCCTCATCTTTGTGACGGAGGACAGAAAACAATCCTCCTCTGAGTCTGAGCAGATGAAGGACTGTCTGTGAGGACGCACAAACCTCAGCTGGGAAATAATCTGCACCCATTCTCTTTTTGATACCAAAGCCCTGCTTCTGTTCCAGGAGTCAGAAAATCCGAAAACGACGGCGCCGTCACAGGAAACGTCTGTTTTCACTCTGATTGGTTTGCAGGTGTTTGGCTTTCAGTCACCGAGCTGGAAAGCTACATCTGACCAGATGATGGCGCTACGGAAAAAGTCAGAAGGTCACAGAAACTGCGATTCACACCATTCGTACAGAGGGCGTGGCTATGGGGGCTCTGGGCTCAGTGCGGCGTAGGAACACAGCAGAGATAAAATGATGCTGGAGTACATGCACGCCTCATTTCCTGTTAATCCCTCGTGCACACAAAAGCAATTTGAATCCAGCGCACAATCAGATCGCTCCACAGCTAACACTGAAAATTAGAGCCTATAAATTCAAGAGCTGGGTTTTATGACCTGTTATTACTGTAGTAAACTTGTTGCAAAGGCTTGTTTCATCCAGACAAACAGGTTCGTTGACGAGTAGCTGCATGTTTGTCACGTTTGCTCATTAGCATAACTGATGCCCGTTCACTCCTGCTGTGCACCATTTGTGGCTGAGTTTAGTTCACAAAGCTGAAAGTAAACAGCAGAAACGAACCACGCAGAGCTTCACGGGTTCTGCAGCTCGAGATCAAACAGCAGAAGCAGAGCCAGCACGAGGCCAGGTGACCGGGTGACGGAGACAGGTGCATGCTGTAGCTAGGTCCACATTAGCAATAGTGAGATACGTCTGTATCCATGCATCACGGCTCACGCGTACCTGCTCACTCTGTTGATGATCGTATGCAGGGTCGTGTTTGGAGCTATGTGAGCTCCACAAACCTCGTCAAACACAAACAAAAATCATAACACAGAATATGATGATGAGTTTGTGATGCGGCGAGCTGAAGAGGAGGAACAGGTGAGGAGGCAGATGTCGCTCGCCGAGTCCTGCGGCGCTGCAGGCAGGAGCCATCCAGGCGCACAGGGAGAGAACGTGGAGCTGCTGGCGACGACTAGAACTGTCGCTGAATTTTGTCTCAGGTTTGTGTTTCTATGTTTAGGTGATGGGAATTCAAAGCATCCTCAAAACTACAGCATCTCATTTGTTCAACATGTAGAGCAGCTCAATTAGATTAAATCGACTCAGTACCATTAAAATACCAGCGTGTTTGCAGTAAAACAGATATTGTAGTATTTAACACATAAAAAACAACTCAAATATTTGACACGTAGCATAAATCATCACATATAAAATGTTCCTCAGCCTTTACTTTCAGTCACATTTGTTTTTCATTGTTGGAAAAAATATAAGTATCGACTTTCCAGATGTTTTATTATTTGCGTTATAATTCTTGCTTTCATTATAAAGTTATAGATTAAAATGCACTACTTTTATTTAGAATTTGATTAAGTATTAGTATCTGTAATATCAGTATCACAGATACCAGCCTGAATGATACATCAGACCGGAAAGGAGGTCGGTGTTATTGAGCGCCTACTGAAGCTAGCGGCTGGGCGCGGTGCAGCAGCGGTTAGTGATGCGAGCTCTCGGTGCGGAGGGTTTGAATCTGCTGCAAAAAGTTTTAGCTGAGCAGGATTTTTCAGTCCAGCCTGACTCGTGAAACGAGCCAATACCGACCTTATCTAAAGACTCTGGCTAACAGTGACGGGCTGAAGCTAAAAGCAGGAAGAGACCACACAGTAACACAGAGAAAACACCAACCATCAGACCAGCTGGCGACAGTGGGAAAGAAAAACGCCCTTTTAACACCAAAAATCCTCCATGTAGACCGTCCTCAGCTGAGCTGTTAACCCTTTGAGTTGAGTTTCTCCAGCTGTCTGCACCTGTGCTGTTCCTTGTGCATCTGAGTCTTCAGTTTCTCTCCTTTGTTGGTGTGCTCGTTATCCAAACCCGGGATGCTTCTCGTTAGTTTGTTTTTCTGCTTTCGTGTTTTGCTCCGACTCCTGGATTCAGTTACCTTTTGGACTTTGTTTTCCTGGGACTGTCTTCACTCAACCCTTAAAAGTACATTTTGAGTTTACATTGCGCCTGCCTGCGTTCTGGCTGCATTTCGGGTCTAGATCCAAACCCCAGCACCACGTAAACGTCTGATATCATCGTGTGAAATCAGGGATTCTACCTTACATGGATCAAAATCAACCAATACACATTTTTTCCAAACTTGTAGTTTCAGACAGTCATTGTTGGATATTCCAGACCGGGATAATATGACGGGCACGCTAATACTGACTTTGAGCTTTATTTCAAGATGACTTCCAGCAGCGCTGCTGGCTTTCTGACATCCAGTTGCACCCAGCGATTCTTCCCAGCATCTGCTCTGTGCTCTGATAACGTTTGAAGGAGCCAGCAGGAGCAGAAACCACACACAGTTCCTCGCTGTGTCTCTCACACTTATGAGCAAAGCTTTGGAAAAACTCTGGAACAAACAGAGCGGTCAGTGTGGGTCACGCAATAAAACTCAACAGCATTATTTCCCACAGGCCACATTTTTCTTTATATGCAATCCATTACCTGAGCTAAAACTTAAGGACGTGAAACTTTATTGGTGTAATATCAGAGTTCACTCAGGAGTGGGAATTTCCCGCGTCCCCTCTGAGAGCTGTTCACTCGGCTCTGGGAGCAGCGATAGCAGCGCGACCATTATTTGAAGCGAGCCGGCGAACAGAACCTGACTCTAATTGATTTGTGTTCGTTTCCATAATATAAGTCATGCAGAGTTGAACTGCGCCGCCTACGCCGTCTGAATGCAGCTCACTCGAATTAGCATTCTCCTGCAGCTGACGCGGAGAGGTTCAAGGAGTTGGAGGGGAGAAACTGGATCCTGGGGCTGTGTCTCCAAACCCAGCGGGAGCAAAGTGAGGGACCGAGCTGCTTTTCCAGGACAGTAATATTCAAGGTGATGGTCAATGCAACGGGACAGCCTCCAGCAATGTCTGCATTTACACCCCACACACATGCATACATCTACGGCCCGTGAGCTCCGGCTGAGCCCGGCTCACACCGGCCCGACCGACCGACATCATTAAGACGTCAGCGTAAATCTACTAAAAACCTACTCCTGTGTGACGGGACTCTGCTTCTGCTGCTGTCTGCAGCTTCTTTAGGGACCATTTGGTTTTTCACAGCTGTGAGCATCACAACAGAAAAGCCCCTCACGTCGGTCTCCACAGACGGCCGGAACAGAGGAGTTAGCAGCATGTCGATAAATGCACACATCAAAGCACTACTTTGTAGTTTTATATGTTTGGCTGCTGATAAAGACCTCCACCCATCGCTGCTCACACTACACCCATGTAGTTAGCTTAAAAATACAAGTAAGAAAACGCAGCAATGATTACTGTGGACATTTTTCAGGGAAAATGAGCCAACAGAACTTTTTCTGCATTTATTCGTGCTGACAGGTTTCTTTCATTTACTGCAGCAGCGTTTCTTTATCATGTAGAAAAAGTGAGCTGTGCTGCTGAAAATCCACTTTTCTCAAATTGAGACAGCTCAGGGATTAAATGTGCAGTCAGACATCTTTACTCTGACAGAGTTTCCCTCTTAAGATCAAAGGGCCTCGTGTTTAAATGGAAGCGTCAGGATGAAATGTAAAAGCTGAGACGCACACTTACCCCCAGCTTGCGGCTGCGCATGCGTACGTAGCCCTGCTTGACGATGTCATTGAAGTTAGAGGCCATCTTTGAAGGCCGCAGCACTGGAGACCATCCAGATGTTTCCTCCTTCTGTCACTGACAGTCCCGTCTGTCTTTTCTTGGACTTTTCCACCTAAAAGTTAAAAAAATCGACCCGTTTCTTCATCCGTTCTCTTTCACAAAACTCCCAACATCTTCCTCTCTCCTTCTCCTCTCCTCTGGCTGAGGTTCCTCTCCTTCTCGTCTTCCTTCCTTCTCATTCCTTGGTCCTCAGACAGCTTATCTCTCCGGCTGGCATCTCTGAGAAATGGACCGACAGTAAGATGGAAAGAAAGAAGGAGGAGAAATGGATATATGTTCATTATTCATTGAAGAGCGAGGTGCACAACATTAACGTGCATTATTCATGCCGCTGGCACACACTGAACTCAAAGGGGAAGCGTGCAGCGTGATTGTGCTGAATGTACAGTTTCCCGTGTGTCTGCTTGGATTTCAGTTTCCCTGTTTGATTGTTTGGTTTTGTGTGTGTGTTGCACAGTGACACAAAGGAAATCAGAGGAGGCAGCTTCTATTAGACGGCGCTGAAACCAGGAAATAAAAAGGTTGGAGCGTTCTCTAATCAGAGCGCCGTTCGTCAGCCGGCTTCCATCGCGCCACATTTGCATTTCAAACAGGCCGATCTCCTCGTGCTCTCCGTTCAGCAGTCATTATGAGGTTACAGCGTTTTCACTCCGACGTGTAAACACAGATCTGCCGTCCTCAGTCGTCTTCATTTGTCCCAGTGAAGCCGATTCAGTGATAACGGTCACTGCTTTAACGTAAATGTGAGCCGGCTGCAGTTTTACCCCTCGGTAGCTCTCTGCAGCCGCCCACGTCTCTGATTTGCTCACTGATTCAAAAACATGCGGTGTGTGATTTCTGCCAGCCAATTAGAGCGTTCATGTCGACATACGTATCTGGATATGTATGTGAGATAAAACGAGGCTTTGTGGAACTCGTCATATCACAGATCACGTCTTTCTCCGTCTCATACTGAACACGTATATAAGAAATGACCATCGAGCAGCAAGACTCCGGAGACGGGATTCAGCTCGCCAGCTTACAGCTCTGTGAAGCAAACCAAAGTCTCGCCAACTGCTAATTAAACCAGATAAGCCACGCCCCGCTCACGATCCACAGCGGTGTTTCCACGCGTCCCCAAAAAGACAGTCGTCCACATAAGCATTTATAAATTATAATTTAGAATAAAACGATCACCCAGTCCATCCCTAATCCTGGGTTTACATTTAAAGCACATTAACCTGTCTGCAGTCTGAAATATCCACGCAGGGCTCTGACGCGCTCCTGAACCGCTGTTGTTTAAACACTTTATGTCACGGCCGCTGTGTTTGTGGAGCAGACGCGAGGGACAGGACTGAAGTTTAACAAAAAACGCAGGAATGAGAAACAATGGAGAAAAATAAACTGGTGAAGCTAAAGCTAGACATGAAAAAAAGGAAACGTGAACCTGCAAAACCTGAAACTTTAAAACACGACGCGAACTCCAGGAAACATGAAGCGAGGTAGACACAGGAGGGTAATGAGGGGAGTGGAAACACCGGGGGAAACACAGCTGACACTAATGAACGTGACACCACAGGGGAAGTTACACTAAACACACTGAACATGGAAACGCAAGACTTTCAAAATAAAACAAGACACCTCGAGAGACGTAAACAGACACACGAGCGTCATAAAAAAGACAAAGAGGGAGCGAGGAGAACGAGCGGGAGGAAGAATGAGCGAAAAGGGAGAATACAACGGGGGACACGGGAAGAGGGAACGACACGCGGGCGTACATGGACACACATGACAGACAGCGAGCTGAGGCAACAGGGAAACAAATACAACTGAACAAGCAAAGCAAAGAATAACTTATACTAACTAGAGACACTAAACATTCACACAAAAAACCCCAACATGTGGAGCCACAGACACTTTATTTCTGAGGGGCCGGTGCAAGATGGTTAAAGACATGTTTCCTCTGCCGGCTCATTACAAAAGACACTTTAGTGAAACCATAAAATACAGAAAGTAACAGATTATGACAACACATATCCACTAGGACATCTATAAATCAAACCATTGACCAGAATATATAATAAAATACATAGATGAAGAATGAAGTGTTGTACTTCCTGCTGATGTTTTCATTAGAGAACCAGGATTTTAATGTTTCTGTGATTATCAGCCTGACAGTATTTGTGTTTTCCTGAGTTTAACCTTCAGTGTTAGTGTTTACGTTTGTGTATTGTTGTAGTTTGCTTGTACTTGCAGTATCCAGCCTCCCGTTTGCTCTGTCTGTTCGGTGTGAGCCGGCTCTTCTCTCGGTTGGGCTCCTTTGCTATGTCCCGTTTTACCTGGACAGGTGTTGTCTTCCTGTCTGCGACTTTTAGTCCCTCCCTCTGATCGTCTTTATCGTCTCTCCCTGTATCTCGCTTCCTCAGCTGTCCTGTCTCCACCATAAAACAGTCATACGAATACTCCCGTCCTCTCTGTGAAGCTCCTCACCGTGTGGTGTTATTATTGTTCACACAGGATGTGTCAGTCGGTAGAGTTAGTGTGGTCGTACGCGTGGGGCCAGACAGTGTGCAGAGATGCACTTCCTCTCTACCACAGGAAGCAGACTGAGTGGGGGGGGGGGGCAA
>VUQR01012566.1:0-11442 GCA_015108515.1 Hemichromis elongatus | reverse complement strand
ACGAGACAAAAAAGGAGCCCAAAGGCAAAGCGCTGCAGAGTTTAACAGCTTTTGTGCAGATTGAACAATCAGCTTGAATTTCTTTTTCAGGTTTAATTCTGCTTTATATTCTCTATAATATGCTGACCAGTAATGTTATCGCAGCGATTCTTAATAGTACGATCCAAAAAAACAGCAAGAGAACCACGAGGGGAGGACGTACGGCATTGTGCATGTGTGCACGTGTTCTTTCCTGATGTTTGCATGCGTGCGCGCGCGCGTGTGTGTTATTTTCAGTTTCTTGCTTCCGTGAGCTGTAGGTGCGCGCACTCTCCCTGCATCTCTCATAAGCCAGAGGTGATGAAGCGGCATGGAAGACTGCCATCATTACATTATGTCATCAGTTAGTCTCATCAATTAACGTCGTGACATAACATGCCCTTCGACTATTCTGAGAGCTCATTCTCACTGTGCCCTTGCCCGTATGTATCCCCTGTGACAAAAGCCAAAGTGTTGCCAAGCGCTGATATTGCCGTGCGGAAGGTCGTGCTAAACGAAGGGGCTCGTCCAAGTACTGACACTTTCCACATCTTACAGCAATAAAAGGCCTCACCGGCTCCCAAACATGACAGGTCCGCATCAGCGCGCCACTTCGGAAACGGTGACCTTTTTCCCCACCGTGCAAACGAGTTCTCTGGGAAAGCCGGCGCAGAATAAGTGGACGAGGTCGCAGTGACCAAATTGGAACGCAGCGTGAAGAGATTACCGCAGGATAAGGTCAAGAGTCAAGGCAGGGAAGCCCCGGCTGGCCTGATGGATCTTCTTCTCTAACTGCTTAGAGTGGATTTAAACGATGAAATGATCCCTCAGGAGAGCCAAGCTGTGTTTGTGCCAGCGTCCTGCAGCATTTAGGATCCTGGAATTACGTTTATTCTTTTGGTTGTGTTTGTCTTTTCATACCGAAGGAAAAAAAAACAACATGCACGTGCTGCATGATGTGCATGTGATGAATAAAACGGCATGAAAGCTGAAACAGACGGGAAAAAAGAGAATTTTAATTTAATGCCGAACAACATCAGGGCTGAAATATTAGTGATTCAGTATTGCATCAGATTTAATCATGTTTACTGCTAGGAATATAAATTTAGATCAGGTGTTTTTTCCTCTCTCTCTATGCACAGTTAATCTTATAAATCAGAGTCATTTCAAAGCTAGCATGGGACCTTCTGTATTTCTGAAATGATTTTGAAGCTTCCTCCTTTGTCCGGCTTCCAGAGGCCCGTTGGCCAGGTGTCCCAAGAGTTACTGGGTCAGCTCGCCGCTGCGGGCCACTGCAGTTTGTGCAAACCAAGGCAAAAATGGGTCAGTGGTGAGAGCGGGGTTGCAAATTCAATGTGACGCCAAACCCCTAGTGGAGCACAACACGGGGAAACACGCACCCACTGTATAATTTAGAGAGTATTCGAGTAGCCTTTCCAAAAATATACAAAACTGACATATCCATTTATGCTGTGTGCAAACAAAGAGTCGAGTTTATTTAGCGACGGGCTGAGACACACCGGGTGAATATTAATCGATCGCTGCAAAAGTTTAGCAGTACGTGTTCAAAGGGTGGCGTCATTTAGGTTGACTGTCACCGCTTTCCAACGTTTTCTTTTTTATGTGTGATATAAGGCAACAGCCTCGGCCCAGCCGAAGAACGCCATTTATTGTACCGCAAATGTGAAGAGAATTCACTTTAAGATTTGTTGGCAGCCGTTTTCGCCTTTATTCAACGCCTTTCAGTGAAGGCACGGAGGGAAAGCAGCGGGAGAAAGGAACAGAGGACACAGTTAACGTTGTGTACATCCTGTGTAGCGCTTTGCTATCGGGAGACAGTTTTACACTTGGCAGCTGGCGAAGCAATAAAAGCCAAATGAGTGCAAGTACAATGGAAACGGAGCAAATGAGGGATCGTATGAATATGTGGATGCTACGAGGATTTCTGCACAGATTGGTTGTTCAACAGTATTTATATGAAACACGACCAGCTTTGTAATCCAAAAAAGAGAAAAACCTTCAAAGAAATCAACTTCTATGACCAAAAGATGACCGGTCTCTTTTATTTTTAATCTGACACTTTATTTCCTTTCCCGTTCCCGTCCCCTCCCCTCCTTGTCATTAAAAGCTTTAGAAACATTACCCAGGCAGAGAGATCGTGGCTCCTCACACAAACATTATGCTTGGAGGAATTGAACATGCTCAGAAAAAAGAAAAAAAACAAACATCTAAATTGTTAAGTCAGCCTCTGGATCAAGTCAGCCATAAGCAGTTAAGCTGATGCTCAGCAGAGAAAACAAAAATGACAAAAGTACAATGTAGAATTAATGAATAGTAGCCCAACAATGGCTTTGTTTACCAATTTATTATGTTATGGTTATTGCTGCTCTGAAAATACGCAAGTGTGCAACGTTATGATATGTAATAGGAGGAAACCATATATTACATTAAGGGCAATTTCAGCATTTGGAGATTGGATAACACCACAAAGTGCAGGAGTGGCTTTAGAGCAGTGCATATGGCAGCAAGCATTATCCAGACCCTACGTGCAGACTTTCAAGTCCACAAAGGAAGAGGCAAAAAGTCACAGCAGGACATCAGTCATTCAAAACCTGCTGCATCCAATAAAAACACTAACGGAACAACCAACTAAAAACGTCATGAAAGAGATTGTTTACAGTGTAAACCAGAACAAAACAAGTCCCAGCATACACCTGAGGGAAAGGTCGAAGCTACAGCCCAGAGTAGCCTAGTCCATCGTCATTCATGAATCGTTAAGGTGACATTGTGATGTTGATCTGAGGTCCAGTGACCGGGCCTGGATGGAGAAACACTGCAGCTGTGATTCTCCAGCAGCTGAACTGCAGGCACGATGTGACGCCAACACCATTTTACCTTTGACCGTCTTATGATATCGGCAGCGGCTCGTAACGAAACTCGACACACACACACACGGTGCCGTCTCATCCAAACCAACAAGGACAACAGCCAACCAGCAGCAGCAGCTCCGACCGTTTAGTCTAATTGCAGCAACAAACAGTTCACCTTCACCACAGTAAACCAGCGGCTGACTGGAAATCTGTGGCTTAGAAGTAAATAACGAGCAGTGAGTTAGTGCGTTCCTCTTTGTTTGCAGCTGGTTCTTCAGTCTCTGCCGTGCATCAGCAGCCCATAGGTATTAACAATGTGCTTTCTAAATATAATAAACTACATTGAAATATGGAGATTTTCAAAGACTGCATACAGTGAACGCTTTAGTAACTTTATAAAACATTTAGAGCTACAAACATGAAAAGGAAGATGCTGCTGCGCGTGGGGGATGATACTGAGCCCGTCTGAAAGTCTTTGGTAAGAACTGAACACAAAGAAGCAAAAAAAGGTAATTTTATAAAGTGCACAATATGACATCTACAGCATATTTTCAGCTGAGATTTATAATTGGTAGCATGGGAAGCTATAATTATAATATTTAAGATTAAATAATCTTGAATATTATTGTTGCCTAAAGCTGCAGCTATTGGCTGTTTCAGGTCCTTTCACGTGGGCTTGGCTCCCCCAGAATCTGTCTTTGGTGACCAAAAAGCAAAAAGAAGGAGAGGACAAACGCTACGAAATCTTTAACTTGGGTGACCTTTAACATCGCATGCAAAGATGTTTAGCGTGGATGATCTGATCCTTCTTACAGGCCTTTTATGTTTAACTGCATCCCCAAAGCTGCAGACCAGCTGACGAGTCCAGAGGTTGTCCTGTGGTCCTGTCAAAGATCACACCTCAGGACAAAGACGATCACTCGATGCAACAATCTGAAGCTTCCCTTTAAAGTCACCAGTGGACCAAAACCATGCCAGCAAAATGAACTCCTTCAGTGTAACAGAACAGTGGACACCCTCCTCCATCAGTGAAACGTTTGGTTTGTTTTTGTCACTCACCTGCAGCTCTGCTCTATTGATAGTCATTAGTTAAAATGCTTGGATAGCATACCTTATTTGGCTCCCCAACATTCATGAATTAAAAGTGGAAAGATAAGAGTAGAAGACTTGAGCAAATTACTGAGCGAGAAAAAGAAAAAAGACATCAGGAGGCAGACAGAAGGGGCGGGCGCCGGTTTGATTAGACAGGCTCAGAGAAGGGCTTCTTTCAGCGCGAGGGCCGTTAATTAGCGCTACAGTTCAAAACAATCTCTACCCCCCGCTGAGTCCCAGCCTTTCCCTACGCCATCAGCCCCACGCCCTGTCACACGGCAGCACGCTCGGCGTCCTCGAAGGCCTGCGCTTACATCCAGAGTCGTGCAGATCACCCTCTCCCGCTGTAAGCAGCTCTCAGCATCCAGCAGAAGTAATGAAGCCGATGCCATCGATACTGCAGAAAGCACTCGGTCACAAGAGCTTTGTGATTACCTGTCAATGGTGCTGGAGCACCTGATCGGGTAGATGCATGATTGTATGCAAAACGTTTCTTAAATTCTTCGAAGACTCGAAAAGTCACAAATTTGATCCCGACTCTTGTTGCGTCAGGAAAATGTCAGCTTGAATCATTCGATCTTTTCATTTTGGCGTCTGATGAACGTCACATCCTCTAACCTTAGGTCAAATGAGAATGTCAGCTCCATCAAAAAGAATCTATCATACTGTAGTAAAAATAAAGATGACGTGCTCCAACGTTTTCACTGTGTAGTCTCAAATCATCCATCAGGATATATTTCTCACATAGTATTCTGGTGAAGGTATAATACTGTCCAATTAGAGAGGCCCATGAGCCACCTATCTATCCTCTACCTGAGCTCAGCAGAGCAAAGAAAGAAGATTATAACCGACAGCTCTCATCTTCCTCTCCACCCGCTCAATCATCGTCCGTGAGGAGAGAAGCTCTAGTCTAAAACGTCGAGAAAGCACTTTACAACCTCTCTCCTTCTACTGGGCTACTGACGTAGAAGGTCTACCTAGAATAGAAGTGCTCCTCACCCATGCAACACACTCCTGAATCGACACTGCAGGAACGAGGGCTTAGACGTTGGCGTAACAGGATAAACGTGGCACTAGAGAGATCATCAGGTTGGTGCACGTATTCACCTGAATGTCAACTTACTAGAAAGACTGATCGCACACTCGTGTCTCCCCGGGAGTCTTAGAAGAACGATAACAAAGCTCGATCCAGGGTTACACTGCATGCTGTTCACACTGAAAGGAACCAAACAGCTGCTGGATTCGAACCCGGGACCATCTCACTGTGATGCAACAGCGCTAACAGTACTGAAGCAAAATCCGCCCGCAGCATCCTTACCTGGACGACTGAGCATCAAGACACCAGACAAGACAAAAAGCAGTAATAACTCAGAAAGCTGCATTTGAGAATACATTTAACATTTCAACACAAGCTGAGACATTTAACACTAGCGAAGCTATTTTAACTTCTTTACAGTTAAAGCATAATCATCACGTTTTAGCAGCCGCAATAAAAATGTGCAAATATTGCCGAATAAAGTTTTGTACAAAATGAAAGCAGAACAGGACTACAGACACTGTAGTCTCAGAGAACGCACCTGAAAACGTGTTCATACCTTAAACAAACAGTAACTTCAGCTCTTCTTTGGCTGATGTTGGAGAACACTGGGAATGTAAATGAGCATTTAAAAGGGGAACGCCTCTAGAAACACCTTGTCCCACCTCACAGCCCGACAGCTTATAAATAATCTATTAGTGCTTCCTCACAAACTCCCACTCTGCCGCTATCTCCTACATGGATTTACATATATGGACACTGGAGTAATTTTTCATGCCAGTAACTCAAATCGCATCTCTTCCTGTTATGGCTTTAATCATCTTTCCAAACCTACATGACCTGTGACAGCTTCACAGCATATGAGAATAACAATCGAATGCAGTAATACTGTAGCTGACAGCTGACAGCACGGACCACACAGCGCCTTCATATCTGTGCCGGGGAGGTACGGCCGCCATCTTCCTCAAGCCTGGCCGTTTTAATGCTTCACGCTGATTGATCAGCATTCATCCCTCGTCCGCGCTGGGTTTACGGAGACACGGCCCGCGGCTGCCATAGGGCTGCCAGACCCCAACAGAAATGGCCCGAGGAGCTCTGTCATCCACCAGCCACGCTGGGAGGTCTCAGACAGTCACTGCACAGGCTGTTTACTAATCAAGATTAACACAGTTTGTACGTATCAATAAATCACTAGTGAGTGCACGTGGATGACCATGAATCTAAAAACAGGAGTAGATCTCTAATTGCTTCCCCCGAGGCTGAAGCAAATATACGCCATGGTTTTGCCTCCCAGCCTTTATTATTAGACTACCGGGAACAAATGCTTTGTTTTTAATTGCTATAACTGTGGCTTCTGAGGGGATTTTTGGGGATTTTCATTGTTAGGTAGTCACGATGGCAAAAAAAGCGATCATCCTCGGCGCCAAAGGCGAGGCTGCAGATTCATTAAACACAATTTTAACTCTATATCAGTGTTTTTAGAAGCTAATCCCACGTCCCCATCGAGTGAAGAGAGACATTTCCCAGCCCTTAAAAGACAAGTAAACTGAATCCAAAGAGAGACTTTCAAATTAAAAACACCGTCCAAGTACGAAGGTGAAGAGTCACGCTCCCCGCGGTGCGCCTGGAGGGAATATTACAAATATTCTTCGTGCCTAATGGAGAGCAAGCGATATCTTCAAGGTCACACAGCGAGGCTGTGATAGTCGTCGCAGACAGAAGGTTCCTTGGAGGAGAGGAGGAGGTGGAGGAGCCGTGGAGATGGTTTAAGTTCCTTTCCTCGGGGAAATCTCCATCCATCTGGGGAGTTGCTGAGAGCGCAGCCAATTCACACGCTCTAACAGGCCTTTAATTTGGGGAAACATATGCCACCGCTTAGGCCTTTTTGGAATCTGTTCACATGGCAGAAATTGGTTTTTATGGTGGACATTAGCTGGTGGACTAAATGAGGCATAAATAATGTTACTTACAAGTGATTTACATTTAGCATTATCGTCTCAGTGCTCTTACTTTCCGTATATGTAATCTATTATTGCCTGTGTCACTAAGAAATATTAAATTACAATATGGAAATTTTTAATCCAAGCGTGAGAAAATGTGCCCCGGTGGCACTTACTTTAATAATAAAAAAAAAAAAGCTATATAAGTGAAACGCCTATTTGATTCTGTCAGCATAACTCAGAGGCAAATACGCGGAATTAGTAGTAACAGAAGTGTTCGAACCATTTATTTAGGTAAAAGCACAAAGGGCAGAGGCTTTTATTTTTACTAATTCTACACTTCTTTTAAAACAGTAAAAATGTATCAATTATTACATATTTTGTCCTCTTGGGGTTGGTGAAAAAAAAGCAACAAGTCACCAATCCTATTGGTCCTACTGGTGCTTGTCACATGTTCCGATGTGGCCTATGGGTTGAGGTTCGGGGTGCACGAAGCTCAGAGATTTAAATCCTCGTTGTTGTTGGTTTGTGTACTCAGACCTCTTCCGCGGGTGCGGCTGCTTCACGTAATCCCCAACACAAGCCCTTTTTCTTGCAGTATGCTCGTTTCCCACGGGTCCGGCCACAGTCGCCAGCCTCCCACCGCCTGTCTTGTGCTTACTAGCCCAAATTCACGTCGGATTATTTACACCCAGCAAATGCTGCGATACTGCAGCGATGTCAAGTTTGCACTTTGTTCTTTATAGTTCCTTCAAACAGCATCCTGCCGCAACACGCCACCACAGCGAGAGAAGTTTGCTACTACAGCGGCAGCCCCCGAGGGAGCAATAAGAACTGTGGAGTGGGCTCTTTCGGTAATTTTTGTCCCAGCCCCCACCACACACATCACAGCCCGAGGAGCAGATACGGTCCGAATTGTGAATCCACCCACACTGCATGTCACTCCCAATAACACAAAAACTGTGAGTGTGCCATCTACGCCGGCTACTCACGAGCATGCACACACACAGCTACGCACACAAAGTGCTGCAGAGAGACCGTGTAGCACACGTGTACCGGAAAGTGCGACTGTGCAAATGTAGCTGATGGCAGAATCGACATATTTCCAGATAACAACAGGTATTTTACACCACCACATTCCTCTTGCACCTTTTCAGTCTGCTCCCAGTCATGCTCCTGCTCTAATTATCTATAATCTTTGCTTGATGTTGCATCTAAGGTTTGAGTATGAGTGGGAGCTTGGCAGTGTTGGCGCGCTCTTTGTCTGCCTCCTGATAGAACACTTTCCACTCGGCTGAATTATCCACTCCATGATGACACGATGCAGCAGAGCAAAAAATGATGCTCCCCAGACTCCCGTGTATTCAGATTCTTTCAAATGGATCCCCACCCCCCACCTATTACACACACACACACACACACACACACTCTGCAGACACAGCCGACACAGGGAACATGGCCTGTTATGGATCAGGAGTCTTTGATATCCAACTGATACAAAAATATTATTAAATTATTATTTTGAATAGAATTGTGTGTGTGTGTGTGTGTGTGTGTGTGTGTGTGCACGTTTATTGCATAGGTGTGAAAACAAGCATGGCAGCAAAACGTCTGACATGCAGCCAGCTACGAGCTCATGTGACCACGATGCTAAAATTTGCTCTGGCGTGGTTTGATCCTCATTTCGATGCTGCAGACTGCAGTAATTCATCACTTCACTTCATTAGTTCATCAGTTTGGGAAATCACACGTTAACGGTTGTGAAACATGCACATGTCCTATTACCGAGTGGAATAACAGGAAAGATGTTAATTTAGATTATTTTAATTTTTGTGCATAAGCAGGCTGCAGTGCTTTTGTAAACTCACAGATTTAATTATTCACAGGCTTCATTTTCCTGTGAATAATTTGGGTTACAGTGTAAATTGTTGCTTTGTAACCGCACCTCTCCTCCATGTGTCACCGATCGTCTGTCAGTCGCTAAGATCAGCCATTTAATACTCTGTGTGGCCATCACTCAGGCGGTGGCCACGCTTCCACTGACCTTTGATCCTGTGTTGACAATTCACCCACCTCCAGTTGCTGTGGGGCCTCATGTGCGTCTCGGTTGGCATTGCAATGACATGTTAAGTAATGACAGTAGAAAATGCTAAAAAGCTGCTTGTTGCTACGTTCCAGAAAACAAGACGCGACACAATATTTGCAAAATATGCCAATTCAGTGGTGCTGCGATTCATTTTAGGGTAATACATGTTTGCCATGTGGAGGCCAAAAAATAAATCCTAATGCGTGTGCACACGGATACGTCACCGTAGCAATAGCTGTACAATCTATATGATGAAGTCACTGCTGAGTGTAACAAGTGAATCATTATTATGTGTCTGAGTGTCAAATGCAGCCACTGAGATGTCAGTCCCTCCCCTCCTCCTTTCTTTCTCCTTTCCTGTCACTCTCTGTCATCTGCTACCGAGCAGCAAAGCAAAGCATGAACTCCTAAAATAACCTGTGAGGAAAAAACTGCCCGAAGATAGTGAAGTGGCAAGTTCCATATTTGGGAGCCGACCGGTCAAGGACGGAATCCCATCAGACCTCCGTGCCCCCGTGTGACCCGATCTGTCTCGTCATGCAATGACTAAAATAAATATAAGTAGGCTGTTTGTCTCAGTTTGTTTAATTTCACAAAACGCTATAATACACCCTCTGGTCATGGATGTGATTGGTATGTTTTTATAACATCACTGGAAGCAGTGATGGACGTGCTGTTCTGCTCTAGATTTAGAGCCAAAATCATTTGGTCGCACAGCGTGAGACCTCGCAGTTCTGCTACGATTGCATCGTAGTTCATGGCTGCTGGATCCCAACTCTGAAAAAAACAGAAAGCAAATTCCAGACACCCGAGTTTCTATTCACAGCAGAATTTACATCTCAACAAAAAGCTTGAAAAGTAATGATTACTAAAAAGAAACAGCTGGATTATCATTTTGCAGCTAATCAGGTTCAAAGGTGCATCTCAGAGAGACACCCGTCGGCGCAAATTGTGGAGCAAGTCGAGAAAAATGTTCCTCAACAAAAAAAAATTTAATTAAACTTTCAAAATCTAATCATCTACAGCCCATAATATCATCAACAAAGTCTGAGACTCTGGAAAAATCTCTGTGTGCAAAATCAAGATTGACCCGTAATCGTAAGCCCCTTGAGGCAGCCGTGCATAAAACGGAGACATGATTCTGTCATGGAAATCAGTGCATGGGCTCGGAGTCACTGTCCGCGAGCACAGCTACCCGTGCCATCCACGAATAAAGACTAAAGCGCCATCACGCCAAGAAAAAGCCAAATGTGACCAGAAATGCCGCCGTCGTCTCCGGACCAAAGTGGAACCGGTGCTGGAGTCAGAACAGCTTTGGATCACGTGGACGCCGCAAAAGAGCACAGAAGTCATCTGGCTCCTCCGTGATGTTACCTGGAAACGAACCATCAACGGTGAAAGGTATACACAGATTTTAGAGAAACACGCCATCCCAAGCAGGACACGTCTGTTACAGGGAAGCCTCTGCATATTTCATCAAGAACATGCTAAACCACATAGTTCAGCATGGATAGAAGAACCTAGCCTAAAAGGATCTGCCTACAGTCCAGACAGGATACTGCAGAGCAGCTGGATTTCTCTATCAGACAACATCAGGACGAAGCTTCTCCTCTTCTTCCTTCTCCTTCCCCCAGTTTTCATATTTATGTTTTTTATCGTGGATAAAATTTAACTTTCACAACATTTGAAAATCATTGGATTCAGTTTTTCTTTACCAGAGCATTGGGTTGTATTAATCGAGGTACAGATGAACAAAAATATATATTTATAATTGTTGATACCAAATGATTTTACTGGGCTGATATTCACAGCTTCAATGAATGATTTTGGGCAGATGACACATGGTCACTTTTGCTCTGTGAATCAGTTTCGATGACGTGCTGCAGAATAAAAAAACACTTTGATGTCACCCTCGAAGCTCGAAGAGACCATATTTGCACCAGAGGGCGGCACACAAACGTGCAACTCTGAGACAGAGATCTTTGTTCCCTGGTAACGTAAAAAATATCCGTCTGAATGTCAGTCAACAAAACTTCAAACTTCACAGCAGACCAAAGTCTTTGTTGGATTAATGCAATAAAACTGGATCCAGTTCAGTAACTGGAATTTGAGCAGGTGAATAGTGGAGTTTGGTTTGCAACGTTGTAACAATGTATTCAATTCAATTCTTTTTTTTTTATTTATAAAGCACAAAATTACAACAACTGTTGCATAATGGTGCTTGTAGACCCTACAATAGTACATACAAAGAAAAATGTAACCATCATATGACCCCCTATGAGCAATCACTTTGGCAACAGTGGGAAGGAAAAACTCCCTTTTAACAGGAAGAAACCTCCATCAGAACCAGGCTCAGGGAGGGGCGGGGCCATCTGCTGCGACCGGTTGGGGTGAGAGAAG
>VUQR01012564.1:76737-92534 GCA_015108515.1 Hemichromis elongatus | reverse complement strand
GTTTTTTTTGTGTTTTGTTTTTTTTTTTTTTGAGGGGGGAAGGGGTGAAATTTTTGTGTATAATTTTATATTTGGTTTGTGTTGTGCTGAAAATTACCGCAAAGATGTTGGGGAACATAATGTATGGAAGCCATTTTGGGACAAGTAATTGCTTATTTATTGCTCTTTTAATTAAATATCTCCTAGTCTTTTTTTTTTCTTTTAGTTTTTTCTTTCTTTTTTTTTTCAAATGTCACAAACTGAAACTCTTCCCATGGAGTTATGTGAAGCTGAAAAGAAAAATGCTAGCAGAGGAACTGCAGATTACAAACACTCCGCCCTGTTTGTGCAACAGTATTCCATAGATGACATTTGTGAACGCACCCCTGATTCTGAACAGCTTATATAGTGAGACAGTGCTGGAAGCCAGACTAGATGTTGCACGACCTTGTATGTTGCGAGGTGTTTTATTGTGTTATCATGTGCAGTTTGTAACAAAGACAAAGTCAGTGCAACCCTCTGGAGATTAAATGAATTATTGAAGTGTGAATCTTGTCTGTTGCTTTGTTTAGGAACCGTATGACTTTTTGTTGCTCTTGCACCTTCGAGTGTTTAAATTCCAGGTTGAGAAGAGTCAAGGCCTCAGTTTGCTTTAATCAAAGTATGTCATAACTAAGACACACTGCAAAAACTCCAAATCTTACCAAGTATATTTGTCTTATTTCTAGTCTAAATATCTCATTACACTTAAAATAAGACACATTCAGCTACAAAGTAGCATTTTGGTAAGATATAGGAACTTGTTTGTAGACAGTGCATCTTGAAGCTGGAATACAAGATACTTTTGTTTGAAATAAGTGAAAAAATCTGCCAGTCGAACAAGTGAAAATTCTCCAGCTTCAAGACATGCTACTTAAATGTATCTTTTAGTTTTTGGAGCACTTTCTTAATTTCTTTATTTTATTTACAACAACATGCTTCTGCGGCACAAAGGATGGAGCTAATCGAGGTGTTGGTACCTTGATAGCACCGGGTTGGACCCCCTTTTGCCATCGCTCCTTTAATTTTTCTTTTGGTAGATTCAACACGGTGCTGGAAACATTCCTTAGAAATATTCAGTCCATGATGGCATCCACATAGCTTCTGCAGATTTGTCTGTGATGTGAATCTCTTGTTCCACATCCTCAAGCTGCTCTATTGAATTAAGATCTGGATCTGCGGAGGCCAGATCTCTATCCAAGTGAACAGTGAACTACTTGTCATGTTAGAGAAACCAGTTGCAAGGATGTGGGCTTTGAGACATTGATGTGTTACCCTGCTGGAACAAGTTCAGAAGTTGTGGTCATAAAGGGATCAACTTAGTCAACAGCAAGACACAGGTAAGACTGTGGTGTTTAAATAATATCCTCTAGTGGTACACCAACACCACCGCAGCCTGATACAAGCCAGGATGGAACGAGGCTTTCTTCTTGTAGTAAAGCCGGCGTGAATTGTAGTTTCAGTTTCCTGCTCTTAGGTGACAGAAGTGACACCAGATGAGGTCTTCTGCTACTGTAGCCCATCTGCTTCAAGACATGGGTGTTCAGAGATGCTCCTCTGCATCCATGAGTTTTAACCAGTGGTTATTTGAGCAGTCTGGCTGTTCTCTGACAAACTCTGGCATCAAAGAGGCATTTTTTTACTCAGAAAACTGATATTTTCTCGTCTTGTTTACTAGCCACGCTTGCTCTAAACAATTAGCCCACATGCTGTATGTTCTTTGTTTGGTTGTAGTAAAGCCAGTCAGTGAGTAATACTGTGTAGGCTGCTCTCACAGATGTACAATAGGTTTATAATAATGAAAACAAAGTGTGGAAATACAATTTCAGCATGACTCATAAACTAAAGGCTAGTCTGACCTAAACTGTTTTATTTACAGCACCAGTGGATAAGCTAATAATTTATTACAGGCTTTTAAAAAAATCATTAATCTTTCTGCTTAAAGCCCAGGGGACTTGTGATGGATGTCAAGTCTTTATACATTGATCCAGCTATTTATCATTATTGAATGTAATCAACAGTGGTGAAATGCTACCAGTCGGTACACATACAGAAAGAAACAACACACCCCAACACGAATCTAGAAGTAGAAATTGTCATAGAAAACTTTATTTCTTCTATTGAAGTTACATTTTTGTTTTTACATCATATTCCCCATGGTGGTCATTTAAATACGTCTCATTGGGGTTTGTAGTTAATAATTACTACTTCAGAAATAAGTATGTCCTATGTTATAAAAATCTAGTTTTCTTTTTTCTTTTTAAAACACAAAGAAATCTGCAGCTTCTCACTCTAGATCTGGCATGTCTTCATATCCCTTCTCTTCCTCCTGCCTCCTCTGCTCTTCTAGCTTCTTCCTCTCCTCCTCTGCCTTCATCCGCTCCTCCAGTGCCCTCTTCATCTCCTCCTCCACCTCCTTCCTCTTTAACTTCTGCTTCTCCTCCTCCTCGCTCTTCTTCTGATTTTCCTCGGCCTTTTTATTCTTGGGCGTGTCATTGGCCCACTCCTCGTCCGAGTCGCTGATGTCATCATCGTCGATGTCCCAGTCGGGCTGGTACGACTCGTTGGATTCGATGAACGGGTCATCTGCAGGCTCGGGCTCAGGTTTGTAGTTCGGGTCCTCCAGTTTGCCCCAAGCCACTTGGTCGGCCTTGCGGAGGTTTATCTCCAGTTTAGATGGGACCATATTGACTGAGCTGTGCTTCACGTTGATCACCTACAGGTAGGAGAAATTCAACATTCAATCACGATCTAGTTTAAATGTGTTCATCAGAAACATCAGAACTAATAAAAGTTATGATTACGATTATATTTATAAGAAAATCCATTTCTAACTGAATTATTTATTTCAAAACTTCTGGTTATGTTTAGGTGCTCACAGCACTCCACTGCAGAGGAAAGACTCATCTAGCACAGTTAGACACAAAGTCTTTATCTACCTCTAAATACTTTTTTCCAACCTCAGCCAGCAAAACCTGCCAAACAAGAGTCGGGCGCTTTGTGCGCCCACCACCCTCAAACCTCAGTTCATTCACTGATCTCTGAACGTGACCTCAAACCTACCGAGTGTAAGTGGGAAAGGTAATTCCCAGCAGATACTTACCCCCCAGAGGTGGAACTCTCTCTTGAAAATCTTATTGTTCTCAAACTGGATGTGACACGAGAGCTAAAGAGAGGACAGAAAACAGAAAAACGGTGTAGGTCTTATCAATGGGTAAATATATAAATCCGTTAATGAAAAAAATGTTTAGTTATGCCATGATCATTAGTCCTGGAACTAAAATTAAAAAGAGAACTTCTTGTAATTAGTAAAAAGCTTGAAGAAGCTTGGCTTGTCTGTCCTTGAGTACAACCCTCTTCACATCTAACAGTTCAGTTATTTTTGCTCACAGTCAGACAAATGTGCACATTTAAGGATCTATATTTACAACCCTCTCCGGGGCCTCTTTGTTTCATAGTCACTTTGTTTTCTTGCCTCAGAGCTGAGAGAAGTTTAACTGGGTACCCTTTGTTTTATTGCATTGCTCTCTAGTTGTTACGGTGCTGCTAGTCTTTTTGTTTCTTTACTTATTGTTAACAAAATTAACTTCATGCTCAGTATGACCTGAAATTAGTGATCGAGCTCATAAAGTCACCAGAAACGTGTCTTTATTGGAGGTCACAGCGTCGAGGACCGCTGTGGCTAAATCTCATCAACGGCTGTTCCTGTGCTCAATCTTGATTTGTTAACAGTTAATAAAACCACTAATTATTAGAATAAGCCGCTTATTAAAGCGGTTGTCTCATGACAAAGTCATACTAGATCCAACCACATACGCTGTACGTCGTCTGTTTCATTACACTCACCACCGTCCGGTTGGCCTCTATGCTGGAAAACTCTGGGTTTGCATTCTTGGCGTAAACGGTCACGACGACGTTGTTGCCAGTCTGATGCCAGTCATAGCGACACGCCACCTTCTTCTTGTCCTGCAAACACACACGTGAACCCACACACACACCAGTGAGCTGCACAACCAGACTCTGCTGCACTGCTGCGTGACCGCGGCGTGACTCGAAGGCTGATAATCATCAAATCTAAATCAAAATAACCCAAAGAAAGAGAGAAACCTTATTCCTGTCCTGGTTTGAGTATTTGGACTGTATTAGTTCTATTCAAGGCCGTTTGACTTGAAGTTTGACTTGTTCTTTTGTCTGCTATGAAGACTGCTAGGTAACTCTTCCCACTCAAGTCTTTGTTTTTTTAGTGATCAAAAGGATGAACCGTGCACGTAAAAATAGGTCACTTTAAAGCTTTTTTTAATCTTGTTGTCAGCCCTTGAGATCCGCTTTCCTTTTTTCTCTGCAAACTTTGATCCGATCCCGGGTGTCCCACCTGCCGTTTCTCTAGTACATTCTCCAGGTGGTGCATGTACCTGCTTTGGGACCCAGCGGTGTTTCCCCGTGGTGCAGCCCTTCTGGTCCAGGAAGGCGTTGAAGTCTGTTGTCTTGATGCAGCAGCAGCTCCAGTACTTGTACCTAAACAAACAAAAATGATAATACAAAGAAATGGTCACCGATTGTAGGAAACAAGCCGTGTCATCCTGGAAACAACAACCCTACGTGATCCCCATGAAATGAGACTAATTCAGGTTTTGTTAGGAAAGCTGCCCAGCAGTAGGAAGCCCAGCGTTACACTTAATGTGATTTAAAAGCAGCGCTTGCAGTTTATTTACTCCTAAAGTCTGTTTCTAATGTTGCAGATTTGCTTTAATTACCAATCTTTAATTAACTCTCTTATCTCGACGCTTTTATGTTTCTTGCTTTGCGTGCAAGGCCTTCAGTTTTGTTTTGTTTACATCCCTCCTTTGTAGAAGTCAGCTAATTGTTGTTTTTGATACGAGCTATGCAAATAATGAATGTAATTACGGTTTTGTTACAGCGGATTAAACTTGCTTTTGTAAAAAGAGAAAAAAAAATTATCTCCGGTAAACAAGTGGCAGGGTGGAGTTTTTGTCCTTACCCCTCGTGGAAGACGGGCGCTCCAGGATGGTGGGTGCAGACCTCCGTGTCAGTCTGTGGTCCTTGGTAGGTCTAAACACAGAAACAGCGCACAATGTAAAGACCATGGGATCAGCTGTGCGGACGTTTGATAATATATATTTTTTAAAGCAGTTTAGAGATTTAGGCAACCGTAACCGGTCAGTGTTCAGCCATATGTAAGTGAAAGGCAAAGATCTTGAAGGGTGAAGTGGAAGGATAGCTCCCTTTTATATCAGCACTGTTTGTTAACTCACACTCAGGGTCCTTATAAAGCAGATAAGCTCAACAGTGATTTATGTTTTTATTTTTGGTTAAGACCATCAATTTGTTCCTGAAGCAGGAACTTCATGAATAAACATCCTAAATGACGATTGGTCCTTTCCTCAGTGCCTTGTTCCTGAAGTTCTTCCCATCAGAGTTCATTTTATCAACAAACGATTTTGGTTTTTGGTTGAAAACAGTATAATGATACAAGCAGCAAAACGATGACTAAATAACAATGAGTACACAAGGACATCTTTATCTGCTTTAGGACACTCAAAGTAGGCGAGTAGTTGCTTCGATTTCTCTCCTTCTAGTGACGTTCTTGGCTCTGTTTCATCCAGGACTGATCTGTCAGCCCGTCTGCCGTTCATGGTATTTATAAAATCTGTCTTCTCACCACATCTCAAAATACTGATGATTTATCAACTGTCCTGTTTTCTTATAGTCCAACTATAGGTGACCATGAAGAATATCAAACTGTATGTAAGCTTTCTTTTCATGTCCTTGGATTTGAAGACATTTTTCGCCGTGGTTCAACATTTATCATAGCAGGTTAAAGGTGACCATTTCTATATCACTGGCTTCTATGTCGAGGATGGCACCATTGTAGTTTTCAGTTGTTAGGACATATATATTTATTTAAATTAACACTTATTAAATTTAAATAAGGATCCGTCTTTTTCCTTAACCTTCAACAACTCCAGTTGCTTTCTTTCCAAAGTCCTTAGACTACAATGACCTGGATAACTGAGAACCTACACAGACATGGTGTGTCTTTATCATGTGATCAAACTGAATCGGTTTAAATTCCAAAAACAATTTGAAATTAAGATTGAAGACTCAAATCCCATAATTTTTCAAGGTAAACTATAAATGTGAACATGAAAGCTTGGTGTGTTTTTGAACTGTGACGTTTTATTGTATTTAAAGGGTTAAAGGTCAAAATGATGTAAAACACAAAAGCGATGTGCGCCTCACTGCTCAGTTCTCAGTTTCTCCACTCCCTCCATCTCTGGCGCTGATTGCGAGTATTTGGAACCAGCTGACGATGTTGCGCTCTCAACCACTGGGTGTCTACTTTTGATCCCAAGTCAAGTGGTCAAAGGTAACCAGTCTCGAAAAACACTTGCAGTCATGCTCAGACAGATTGGTTAAAGTTTGCAAATAACTACCATCCAATCTATAAACACAGAGCATGTTGCCTTCAGTCTGAGCTAAGGAGTGCAACAGGCGTGCAAAACATCTTTCTGCAGTAGGTGACCGGATTTAACTGGCTGCCAACTGGTTATATTCCTGTTTACAGTCAAGACTGTCATCTGGCAGTTAAATCGCCATCCTGCAGCAGCTATTTATGTATTTGTGTTTGAGATCTGTGGTGTTCTGTCCACACAAGTATGAATTTCTCTGCATGCAGATGGCAACAAATTTGCTATTTTCACTCACTGATCACAGTTAATTGCCTGATTATCTTTGACCAATCGCAGACCTGCTCCCCGTCTTTGAAGCAGCAACATCACGAGGTCACTGCAACAGTTACGCTCACGCTGCAGTACTAACTGTGGATGTTACCACACTGCCATCCAGACCAGATTCAGTTCAAAAAAGAAAATTAAAAAATAAAAGTTCAATTCATATCTTTATGATACTTTACTTTATTTATTTTCAAGTACAGTATTTATAGTTTTGTACTTAGGAGTACAGTAATAATCCCACATATTCTTATATTTTTATACTGCAAAAGGAAAAAAACATAAGTAGGTTAAAGTCTTCCATCCACTGTTCTACTTAAAACTATAAAGCAATGATTGGGCAAACAGCGCCTCCTACACCTGTGATATACTGTAGCCATAAGGAAGCAGCATGTTTCATTAAGTTCTAATAAATATGAAAAGTCAGTCACTTTTTTGTCACTGTTGTGTATTTTCTCTACGTTTGAGGAAACAAAGAGCCGCTACAGTTAGTTCCAGCTCATATGTTGTTGTTGCCTGCTTTGTGCACTAGATGGCGCCCTTAATAAACGTAACAAAGGCTGAAGCAGAGGGTTGATGGACTGAACTCAAACTAAAGCACAGCAGTGAGGCTGCGTTACCGCGTAACTACCTCTGAGAGGGCCAGGTCAAGTTTTAGGATGCTTCAACAATCGCACATATCACAAAGCTGCAACCCCACTGTTGTGTTAAGAAAATTGACACGTGTGTGTGTATAAATGTATTAATTAATGACTGCTATAGTTTGGATCCTTTAAAGGGGTTAAGCCTCAGCCTTGGGACTCAGATTCAGGCATGAAATCACACAAATGACAAAGAGACACTCACAGTTTTGCATCCTGCGTTTTTGCAGCGGGTCCCGTAAACAACAGACTGACTCTCTGTTGGAAAAAACAAAAACGGAGATAAGACACAAGTCCAAGTTTTATTCCATGGACTAATCCTAACAGAGCAGTGAGAGTGCACGCAGTTTTAAATCTGAGTCTCTCTTTCTTTGACGTATTGATTTGCGCTGCACTTTTTTTCTGTTTTCTAAAAACGTTTCAGTAAGAAGGGAAGTGTGCAGCACATACTTATCAGAACTACACTCGGTGCATGCTGCAGTCACATCCAATACGACGCGAAGCTTTCACAGCTGCTGCTGAGGTGGTAGAGGGTGGTGAGAGACTGCACTCCTAATACTTTTTAGTTGTATCACTGATCTAGAGTAAGAGTGAGACACATGTAGTCCTGACGCTCCCATAAACCCTCCTCACCGGCTCATTCTGACTTTAATTAAATGTGAAAAGTTTAGTTTTTCCAGAATGAGAAACACCTGCAAGTGCAGCATCAATATTTCCAACTGTTTCCAATAAACGTCGACTCGTCTTTCACTGTTATCGATTTGAGTGCAGCGCCTCGCTTACTTTGCCTCGTTTAAAGATTTACGCACCCAATTTCAGAAACTCTCAACGCAGAGCTGATTGTTTTGAAAAGAGTTTATTTAAGTGACTTTGGGGATTTTCCCACACAACCATCTCTAGAGTTTACAGAGAACGGCGTGAAAGAGAAAATCTGGGGAAACACGATTCACAGGGAGAAAAAGATCAGACGGCTCACAACCAAGGTGTGCACAAGAGCATCTCTCAATGCACAACACGCTGAACCTTGAAGCAGAAGACCACAACAGCTATGTGATGCTGTCGAGTCAAAATGCACCAAAATCTCAGAGAAAAGGTTCCAACAGCTTGTCGAATCTTTTCCACGAAGAATTAAAGCAGCTGTGAAGCCAAGCCAGTGATAACGAGGCGTACCTAATAAAGCAGTAAACGCAGTAAATGTTTAAATACCGAGGTCAAAAAGGTCAGGCTTCAGACTGCTTTTGGGTCTGTATGACATCAGTCAGCATGGAAATCCCTTACATGGCTTCTGGCTGTGAGCACAGAAGCCCCGCCCACCTCCGGTTCAACCCTTCTGTTTGTCAAGGGCAGCCAACCAGAAGGAGGTTGGCTCAATGCAGGAAGCACAGGGATTATTTTCAACTTTGAATCATGCAAAGCTACTCTATCAGAGTTCAAAAAGTGATTAAAATAGAGCTGAAGTCTGTCGCTGACTTTAAAGTTTATTTCTCTTCTTTTAGCTCGCTCTACGGTGCGCGCTCCTCTCTCTCCACCTCTAAAGAAACGACACTGTAAACGTTTGTCGTGATTCTTTTAAATGGTGAACATTTGTGTACCTTTCTTCTCATTCTCTCCTCTCTTGCTGATGTCCAGTTTCTCCAGCGCCTGAGCCAGCGACGCCGACACCTTGTGGGGAAGTTTGGTCATGGGCTCGTCTGAACTGCGCGCGCACAACAACACACCACACACACACACGTTACAACAGAGAAATGAACACACACATACACAAGCATGAGCAGACTGACACAAAGAGTTATGCATTGGATTATTTATTCCAGCCACACTGAGCTGACCTCACCCCCATGACTTCGCCGCACAGATATAGCAAACAGGGACGAACGCTCAACCTGACAAGCTCCAGCGATCACACGAGCATCAGAGAATGAAGGATGCTGACATAAATGAAAGGTGACCGCGGATCTGAAGCACACACCTGGGTCTCTCTTTCTGCAGCATCTCTGCAGATTTGGGGCCCTGATAGATTATCTCTCGGCCGTCGGCGTGTTTAATCTCGCTCTTATCCGACGACACCTCCGGCCTCAGAGGCTCCTGGGGTTTCACGTCGCTGTGGCGCCCACGGGTACAGCCCTGCGTTCAAAACAACACGGGTCACTTCAGTCATGCTCAGATACCAAAGCTCTGGATGTGATTCGAGATCCCACATACCTGATAAAGAACTTTCTGCAAAAATACCTCTAACATTTGACATTTAACAGTTTCAGTACGGAGTACAATTTGCACTTTACTCAAGTAAGTTTTTACATCGTATCCCACTTTACACTTTCATGTGACAGCTTCAGTTTTCCAGTTATTATTAGTTTGTTAGTCATTAGTCATTTAAGCACATGTGAGTGATTCCAGCCTTGCTCACCTTGAACTGATGCAAGAAAAACATAAAACATGCAGTTTGTGTGTCAGGACAGACTGTATATTGAAGATGGACTTAGTTTCTCAGCCTGTATTATTTCTATTGGTCAAACTCTTTTATTTTTATAGTTAGATCCCAGCATTTTGAGTTATGAAATCTCAGACCAACCGCTCACCATAATCGTGTTTTCACGGAAACAAAACTGGCAGAAAAAACTCCCAGAAAATTTTCTTGTGTCTGTCATTTTTTGCTTTTGGGCCTTTTTTGATCTTTAATGTGTGGAAGCTTGTTTCTGTCACTTAAAAAAAACAAAAAAAAAACCCTCAGGTAATTATCTCAAAATTTCAAGTTAGTTATTTCCAAATAATTTTGGATCTGTTGATATTTTAAGATGATAACCTGAAAATTTACAGAATGCAAAATTTCAGTGGCAGACATGAGCTTCCGTACAATTAAAAAACTCAAATAAATATATTGTGTATATATATATATACTATTAAAAGTAACTAAAAGAAGAGTTATTTGTGTATTTATTTTATTTATTTATCTTTTTAGTGGCTAAAACAACCTTCCATATTAGTTTTTACATCTTTTCCATACATTTTTCATCACCTGCATCTCTGTGTTTGTCCTAATAAACGGGCAACTGCTTTTCAAAATAAAACAAACACACATTTCCTGCTAATTAAGCCCTCACTCATCAGCCCGAGCTAACCTCTCTGTTCTGCATGATTAAGCATGTTTAAATGGCTGAAAAAGTAACATACTTGATTACAATACTGGGGTGTTAGTTGGTTAAAAATAAATGTTGGAAATGCCCGGCACCAACTCTCATTAGCTTTCACTCCACTGCTTTTGCTTCCACATGATTAAACATTCATCAAAAGAGCTCCATATTTTCTCCGAATTTATTCTCTCTTCTTCTTTGGTAATCTCATTATGACAAACACTTCTGGAGGGTGGACCCTGAGCTTGTGTTACCTTGATGGAGAGAAACTCAGAGAAGTCGGTCGTCCTTTTCCTACAGCAGGACCAGCCCTGGAGACACAAACAAACAAACACATGTGATCAGCGTTGAGTCTTAGTCTCCTAATTGAGTCAGACTCTAAGAGGAGAGTTTACCTTCAGTGCATCGTGGAAGATGGGGACTCCCGGGTGGAAGAGGCAGGAATCTTTTAGAGTGGAGAGAAAGACAACATGAGTCTGCATATAGACACTCACACCAGCTGCTCACAGGGTCACTGCAGTGTGGAGGTGCTGTGTGTCCCTTATAAGGAAGGAAGATGGCCGTCTCTCTCAGCCACGCTACCTCAGACTAGACCGTCTCTCTCACACGGATACAACTTCCAATTTGATGTCACACATTGATCCGTTGATCTGTCACGATGACAGGTTAACACCCACACGAGCACACTGCTTTGTTCACTAAATCACTACATTCAAGTAAAACTGTTCACGAGGGCTCCCTTTCAAAGTAAAAGTGCAGAGCTTCTTTTCAGGGTGGCTGAAAGTTTAGACATCTTCATCATCATGAAGGAAATTCTGTTTCGTCAGACGACCCTACCAGTGTCATCTATCACCCAGTTTTCTTCCACTTAAGCTCCAGGTCGTTGATAGCAGGATCACTCAGAGTCGCTGCGACAGGTTTAAAGTAAAGGAGCAGAAACATGCGGGAGGATCTTACCCTCCTTGTTCTTGTCGGGGTCAAACTTCTGCCCACAGCCTTTGTTGTAGCACAGCAGAGCCATGTTGGCCTCGTGGACTGTGATTTCTTATTCTTCACTCTACAGTCTGCACTCGTTCGCTTGCGTTTAGATGTGCTCCTCCACACCGGCCGTGTCTCCGGGTCTTAATGCTTCGGCAGGGCCTCCAGAAGTTTCTCCTGCAAGGGGGAAAGGAGAGATCCAGAAGGAGCTGTTGCCTTCTGGAGAAGTGAGAGAAAGAGAGAGGGGGGGTCTCTGTCTCTCTCTGGTTCAGGCCTGGCTGAATGAAAGATAAAAATAGCAGCTCCCTCCTACTCCCCCCCCCTCCCCTCTCCACTCAATTTACAGCTGTCAAAACTTATCTGGGGGTGGGGGCTGAAGTTCCTCGCGGTGAGTGTCGGCTGTCACAAACAGGCCTGCCATGGCCCAGCAGCCGCCACAATAGGACTGACAACTCCTGGATTTCTTGTCACTCTGTGCTGCTGGATCCACCGCAGAGACGGCAAACCAGCGCTTTGGATATCGACATTTTAATTTCAAAGTGTGCTGAAACTTCCTCAGTGATTTTAGGATGATAGTGTTCCACGTGTGACTCTCAGTGACCATTAATAAGTGGTCATCTAGGAAGTCTTTGGAGCCCGCTGAGTCCAGGGACCCCTAAACTCACGTGACATGAAGCCATAGGAAGGGAAGCCTTAATCCCAGTGTATCCCAGCACCATCCCACTTCCTTTGTGAACAGCTCTAACTCCACAAGACTACAAGACCATGTAAAGTACAACAATTTAAGTTAACTTATAGTGATCTGTAATTTGTGACGGCCTTATGCAGTAGGAAAGTTTATACTGCGAGTTAGTGGTGAGTGATGCTGCAGATATTGGTATCAGTCTTATACCAAGTAAACACAGGGCCAGGATTGGATTGCTGATACTAATACTTTTACCCTATAAAGGCAGCTTATGTAGGACAGAGCAGTGTGTCATGGTTTATGAGATGAATGAATGAAAGACTCACCATTTCCACATTCGTAAAACATTTTGAAACAGTTTTTTTTTTTTTTTAATGTGTTAAAGGTTATTAAGAGATGCCATCATGAATGGAAATACAGAGGATTTACAAAAAAGTGCAAACCAATGGTTACACTCAGGAAGAGGAAGTCCAGACAGACGAAGACAAGATGAACTTGTTTATATGGAGAAGAAAAGCAGGTCGTGATCTGAGGTGCGCCACATCGCCTGTCAAACACGGTGGAGGCGGCGTCATGGCATTGGCACGCGTGCGTGCCAGTAGTCCGGGTCCTGAGTACTTACTGAGGATGTGACTGCTGACAGAAGCGGCGGGGTGAAGTGTGAGGTGTGCAGGGATGAACTCTCTGCTCAGATTCAAATAGACGAATGACGTGCAACTATTCAAAATCAGTCACCTGATCTCAAACCAACAGAGCAGGATATTAGTTGCTAAGTGAAGGCAGAGAGACCTACCATCAAGCAGCAGTTAAAGGTTCCTTAGATCATCTCAGTGGAGGAAATGTAGAAGTAGAGTTTTAGAGTCCTTGGGTTTAAAATGAGTTTGTTTGTACAATGACTTGAATTGAAGTCTGCACTTCAATCACATCCTGACTACAACAAAGTGTCCTAATACTTATGGACCTAGCTGCACCCGTGTGGCAGCACAGCCTGCTCTCTAACTCACATCTCCCTGAGAGGACAGTTAATTCCCTGCAGCTCAGGCTAACGCGGTGCAGAAAGGCATTTATTTATATGCCGGCCTTTTGTAGTTTGCTCCTGAAATATCTTTCATCCCGAGCACACTGAGACAAACTGCCAGCGACTCCAGGCGACAATAAATTATTCACTCAAGACAAAACACTGCTGTTTGTCAGGCACAGGACTTTTTAAGTGATTTATTTCCTACAAAGAATCAGGAAGAAAAAAAAAAGAAAAAGAAAACCCTGAAATATGACCCAATGTATCAGCGGCAGCATCAGCAAGCAGCCCTCGGTGCGATTGTGGAACAAATGTGTGCAAACGCTTTCATTATTCAGGGCTCAGCGGGAGACGGGAGGTGGGAACACGTTTCTAAATCCCTCGCTGTGGGAGTGTTGATATCATGGCAGACAATGGCGGAGCAAATCAGAGGCGTTTCACGGCAACATGTAGCAACAAGAGGAGATTAGAGGTATAGACTGCAATCAGACGTAAACAAAAAACAATAAAACAGTAACTATAAAAACTGGAAGGAAGCAGAGGCTGGAGGTTTCCCACGGTGTGGGGATCCTTTGAGGATTTACTCAAGTTTCTTTGCATCATTTCAGTGAGGTTTAAGCATAAACGTAGATTTACCAGAATAATGAAGGTGTTTATTGTCGTGAACATTGTAAATGACATTTAAACGCTGTGGTAAGAGTTGTTCTCTCAGAGGAGATGGGTACATAATAAAAGAAAGCCGATGAGGCAATGTGAACTAAAGCGAAGAGTTTAAAGGAATGCGTTGCAGATACGCAGTGACGCGAGGATGCTGCAGGCTGAAAACAGAAGATTTACCCGCATTGTGGCTGCTGGTTAGCCGGATTCAAAAAGAAAGGGGATAAACATCGTTTAAACGTGATCAAGTCACTCAAACTAACAGTTCATTTACTGAACCCACTCTGACGTCACCCCGGGTTTGTAGGCTACTATTTTTTTTACCCTTGCCTACTTGAAGCAAAGCATTGGGTTTTCCGCACCGGGTGCTGGTCAGAGATGGGAGACTTTAACCCGATTACCTTTCAAGTAACGAGTAAAGTAAGGGATTACTTTTGCAAAAGGTAATTAGATTACTGTTACTTTTCCGTGAGCACACTGCGTTACTAAACAGTGGTTTTTTTTGCGAGTGTACTGACGTGGAAGTACTGACCTTACTTTTTACAGACTCAAACTCAAAGTGACAAAAACATTAGCGTCCTCTGTTCACTGCGTGGGAAGAAAACTTCTTTTTACAGCAACCCCCCCCCCCCAAACTTCTGAGCAAGCACCGAGTACGCTGCCACGGGAATGTGAAATTCACAGAGAAACTCCCGGATCCTTCCGCTGACATGGCCGCTGGACAACCTGCACCAGGGCAAACCTCCGCCTGCCCCACTCCTGCTATACAGTTGAAAATAGAGCAACAGGACCGCCGAGTCTTCGATTTTATTTATTTTCTGCTGTGTTTTACTCGCATCTATTTGAAAGAGTGAGTGTAAACACAAAAAACTATTTTATTTTATATGCTGGAACATGCAGGAAATAGGTTTAAATGTTAAACAAATTTCTTCTAGTCAGAGAATGTTGGATATATGATTTAATTTTTGCTTGATGCATAAAGTTAAAAGATTAAAATTAATAAAACAAGTTTTAAAAAGAGGCTTTTTCATTTGATTACATTTTATATGATGGATTATGCAGAAAAATTAGAATTGGGCTGAAAGAGCTATTGCTTTATTACCTATTCAGGTTGTGTATCATGTTTTAAAAAAGTAACTAAGTAAATAATTACTTTTGAATATAGGTAATTAGTAAAGCAATAGGATTACTTTTTTCAAGTAACTTGACCACCACTGGTGCTGGTACAGTTATCCAGACAGCGGGCCTTACTGACCACATAAATATGACAGTGTCTGCTCCAGACACAACACTGCTCCATCTCCTGAATTGTGTGTGTTTTCTGTTAACACAACTCAGGGGATTCAAATCTAGAGAAATGAGGGCTGGCTCAGGACTTTTGCACAGTACAGAAAATGTACACGTTTATCGGTGACGTGTACCATATTTCTGTGCTTCATTTGCGCCATAACTTACCCGCAGTTAATTTGGATAATAAATTAAATACGACAGGATCCAACTTTTATCCACATTCCGTCATTTAAGGCCTCATATGTGGCGAGTGCACAGCAACTAATGCAGCTGCAGGCAGATGTAAGACTTTAATGTGTGCCTTTGATTAACGCCAAACAGTCCCGTCAAATCTGCCAGTCTCGATCAAATTTTAAGAGGATCGTTGCTGGTAGAAAAATTGCTGAAATATTTAGTGGATGGTTTAAAAATCTCACTTAAATAGAAAAAAAAAAATAGTTGCTCAATTAAGAAAACACATTTTCGAGCCCTCGGGTGGCGCAATTAAAAATCAGAAGCTGAGCCGTTTGACACTCGGAGACCTTGAACGGTGAATATTTTCAGAGTTTATAGACTTTCCGACTGTTTGAGTTAAAACATCACAAAAAACACTCGCTTAGGAATGAAAATGACTTTTTATTTCTTTCA
>VUQR01012564.1:61764-76717 GCA_015108515.1 Hemichromis elongatus | reverse complement strand
ATACTTACTTTATTTTTTAAAAAAAAAAAAAAAAAAAAAACTAAATAAAAAAAAAAAATGACTTTTTTTTTTTTTAAAAAAAAAAAAAAAAAATAGAGAGAGAAAACAAGTCCCTAGAATAAACAAATATACTGCTGTAAAATAAAAGCCTGTGATTTTTTTTTGTGTGTTTTTTGTCAACTGTAACATCTGTTTGCCTTTCCATGCTTGATACAATCCATATATTTCTGCTTTAAATAAATAGAAAACATGTACAAAGAAAGAGATGGGGGGGAGGAGACAGAAGAGGAATCAGAGATTAAAAGGTGTACTCTGCTCCGAAAAACATTTGGCATCATTGTGAAACTCCTGGCTGATCCTGATGTACGGGGAAGGTCTGCAGCCCTCGAAAGATTTCTGCATCGTCTGTCTGTTCAGCCTGCCCCCACCGAGTAGCAATCATACCTATATACTGCTGCAAGAACGCTAATATCTTTCAAGTTCAGAAAAATAAAGAGTAAATGAAAATAATGCAGATTATGAGTATGTCTTTAAGCTGTGTTGTGAGTGTGAACGTGTGCATTTCTTTATATACAGTATAGTGAGGCAGCAATCCGAGGGTTCTTACCAAAAAACAGATGTAGAAAAAACAGAACGTGCACAAGAGATCATCGACTCGACACACCGACACACAATGGGGAGATTTACCATCCAACAGCCTCTCTCTTTGCTCGTCTTCCTTTTCTTGTGAGGGTGGTGGGGTGGGTTTGACTCTGCTGCGACCCACAGGGGGCGCCGCAAACCTGCTGCCAAGCAACTAATGTGAGATCTTTGGGACAAGTTCAACCGGGCGGTTACAGCGGCCAAACATCTGTCAGTCCAGACAAAGCGATGAACCTGCCCTCGCGCTCAGATAATCCATCCGCCCCTTCGCGCTGTCGGGGCGCTTAAAGCAGCAACAACAACAGGAGGGAATTTATCACCGGCACCACCGCCGCGACTGTCAGATCATGCAAGGGTAAGGGGTGGAGAGAAAAAAAAAAAGGGACAAGAAACATCGACAAAACAACCATGCACTCCCCGACAAAAAGAGAGAGATGGCTCGCCAGAGAAGAGTCTGCTTGTGGAACGCCTCAGCAGACGTTTAATATGACATCAAGGTTTATCGCGTATCCTCCTCCTCTGAGATTCATGCTACAACAATGCAGACAGGCGGCAGCAGCTTTTTTTTTTGTTTTTTTTTTTCATTTTCTTTTTTTAAAGTTGAAAGAAACTTTGCAACGTGGCCACAAGGTTGCCCGGGACTGATCCCAGCAGAAAACTGCGGTCGAGCTGGAAAAGTCTCAGCTGTAAATGTGAGAAAGAGTTTGAATTTGAGGGAAGCCGAAGCACTGAAAAAGAGCCCCCAAGCTTGGCCACACCTTACGTGATAAAGCAGTAAAGACTACCGGCAAGTTGCACTGACGCTAAAGGTGGTAAGCGAGCAACACAAAACCCCCCGCGGTCCTTTTTTCTGAACCCATTCAACCTTTTGACATCTGAACATTTTAAAACCAGCCGAATAACCTGGTCGCAACTGGCAGCACTAGGTTCCACGCAGAAATAGTTTAGCAAAAATAATAGAAGAAATGCAAAGATTACATTAAAACAAACAGTTAACCTGATTTCACCTCCATGTCCTGGCTCTCATTTTACCCCTCTTCATTTCAAAGCCTAATGAGACTATTACAAACTTGTTATCAATCATCAGATCTGCAGTAAGACCTCATGTGATTTATTACTTTATCATCCAGGGCTATGATGACCTGATCCTGGATCAGTGCCAAGCAAATAAAGCAGCTTTTATTTGTGAAGTGTCAATTTATCACACAAGATTAGAGACAGTAAGGCAGCTGTCCTAGAATATAAAAAAAGATCTCACATCGGTGCCAAAAAAAAGGACACATCCATTAGGAAAATAGTTTTCTTTTTAAAGCTGGGACTCAAAAACAAGGGTGGCCCAGAGGAGGGGGAAGTTTTGAAGATGGAGAAGATCCAAAGAGTCCATATTTAGGACACAGGAGCATCAGGAACATTCAATCTACGAATTTATCGACTATTTAAGAACTACGGGTCCGGCTGCTACTGTTCTTGGGCTTTAAGTGTAGCCAAGATATCTGGATGAATCCTGCTTTTGTTCTCAACAGACGGTGTACCTGCACGCAACCAAAGCTAAAAGGAGACTGGAAAACAAAACTTGTAGTACAAGTTGAAACCAGAAAGCTTACGGCAGCAAAGATTCTGCATAGTCGTGTTTGTTAGAAGCCGTAGATAACCTGGAGGTATGCCTCTCCAGCCTGCAAGCAGGCAAATACAAACATGGTTTTCTTTGACAATTGTGCGAATTGTTAAACTACGACGTACGAAAATGCCGAATATGCCACATTTCGAAAACAGCTTTACACCCGGTGTTCAAGCAGGAACAAACGAAGATGTCCAAGATAGAAACGAATAATTCACTGGCATAAAAAAAACAAGGGAAAAAAAAAACTGTTCAAGTTTCCTGTGTTCCGCTCGAAGATCACTTGTGGTGGTTACTATGTCGTTGAGATCTGAGAGGTGTGCTCGACCACTGGGTACGAATGACATCCTTCTCTGCGTAGGTTTGCAAAGACATTTCGGTGCCTCTCCGCAGAGCTATGATAAAAATCTAACAGGGAAGAGAGCTAACATCTTGATCAACTGTCCCAGTGGTCAGTGGACTCACTTGCTACTTTACATAATTTTCGTAAGTGCCCCTGAACAGCAGCTGGTTTACTGACAAACCTCCCAGTCGCAGCTGAAATCTACTAGCATTCAGCTAAAGTTTATTTCCAACACTTCTTGCACTATATACTTCACTAGCTCTAGAAAAGCACCGTTTTAGCTCGCTCACTTGTAACAAAACACCTGGATATTCAAGTGTCATGTGATTTGCCGTCGTGGTCCAACTGGAGACACTTTGTAGGCTGCTGACATCATGACTGGCAAATGTGATTGGAGATGGAGGGGAAAAAAAGACGAGGACCTCACCTACCAAACACTGCAGAGATGTTAAGGAAAAGCTTGAGAACTACAAAGCCTGAGAGCCGCTGAGAGGTTTAATCTACTGCTAAAAGACTGAGACATCAAGAGAGATAATAGAGCTACAGTTTCTAGACACTGGCGGAGAAGAGGACGGGGTGGGAAAAACCTGCTGTGGGAGATCTTCCACAGGTTTCAGGGGATACTATGAAAAGAGGCTAAGCTAACACAAGACTGCAACAAGAAGCTTCTAGGAGCAGTATCTATCCAATCCAACAGCGACAGGGATGAGTGGACAATCTAGACAGAAACAGGTTATTATAGCTATTTTTTTTTGTACTTACACATATCTACACATACCAAACAGTGACAAACAGGCTAAAGAAGCATTCTAGAGATAGACCAATTGGACCAGACAGGCTGAAGTGAGATTGTAGAGATTTCACAGCAGAGTGGGCAATGAGTTTAATACTGGACAACCACTGATGGCTGGGATGGAGATGCTGGACTGAGATTGGGAATGGTACAAAAAAGCTTCAAGTTCATTGTTAGAATGGCAGGACAGTAACCTCGAGTTTCCCGCCAAAGTGGCTGGTAGATTTGACAGACCTATTATGTTGTAAAACCCTAAACTACCTCTACACACTTCAAATCTTTCTCAACTTTTTCATACCAGAAAAGAAACAAAACCCCCCAAAAAACAACAGCTCTGCTACGGCAGGATAGCCACTTGAGTGCAACATTTTTGCATGTGCATTTTTGCAACAAAATTTGACTTTATAAAAACAAATCAAGCCCCATTTTGTGTTAAACTTATTGGATCAAGTCTGGCTTAAAATTTGACCCTCAAAAATAGCCCTCGATGAAAAAAAAGAAAAGAAAAAAAAGATAACACGTACACATAAATGTGTAAGGATACACGTGGACACACGAGAAGTCGTTATGCATAAATACACCCACAGTCAAACTCACGGGGATGAATGCTTTGGCTGAGCTAAAAAGAGTCAAATTTGATCCCCACAGATTCTTGGAACCACTGAGCAAGGGTGATGCCACAGGTTCAGTGTCGCACTTACAGCCACTCACTTTGATTCAGTGCAATTTAAAGTGAATTCTACTTGATTCAGTAACATTTAACTCACTCGCTCTCTGCCGCTGTCATCAGTCACTGGCACATAATGTGGATCTGCCAAGAGGTTGTACCGAATAAAACAAAGCTCAAATCCTTAAAGACTGGTTGATGAGCTAATGAAGAAGACAGGAAAAACAGATACACACAGACAGATCCAACTGAGGCTGCAAGTCAACAAAACCACAGGCTAACAATGCTAATTAACAAGCAGAGATAAAACAAAAATACACTTTTTACCTATTCCTAAACTGACCACTAAGTTAAACACAATGCACGGTTGGAGGTCTCGTCACACCAACATTTAACACAGCAAACTTCTGTGGCAGGAATAATTTTTTAAAATCAAGTTCAACTGTTGTGATCTTTGATAGAAAACTGTTCCCACCAGGATGTGTTTTGGGGGGGGGGGGATAAAAGTGGTTCTCCACAGCCTGTTAGAGCATTTATTCCTATACAGCTAATATTTATGGAGTAATTGTGAACTTAGCGCTAACCCTTTAAAAAAAACTGAAGGAAGTCCGGCCTCCTTTGTTCCTATGCTCTTAAGGGTCTACATTTTGGACTACCCCGTACTATTGAGCTCAACAACAAACTTTTGGAGTTTGAGAGTCGATTAATAACTTTAATTTATTTTATTGCAGCATCTTCGACTGCAGGATCTAAAGACAGTCAGGTTAGGGTTTATCTTTACACTCAGGTGTATGACTACTCCTCTGGCCCATCACAGCAGCTGCACCATTATTTCAAAACTGTGAACATAATTTCTCCAAAGTTGTCTTTCGAAATTAAAGGATGTTGCAAACAGCGACCATGATTAAAATTTGTCTCAATCACTCAACATTTTGAGTTATGCATCTTGAAACTTTGATATATGCAATTAAAATTGTGAGGTCAACCCAGAATTGTCTCTCTTTTGGGCAGATTTTTGATTTTTTTTGTCTATGGCAGAAAGAAGCGTCCAGTCTCCCGATGCCCCTGATCTAGGTTTGTGTTGTTATTTAATAATGGGAGTTTTCATTTGAAAACAGCACTGCCTAGTTTGTAATGGTGCATCTCTGGATAAGTTTACCATAGGCTGACCTCGTGTTGTTGTAGCTTATTAGCTATGTCCACAATTGTCTCCTTTGTGTTTCTCAGAGTGAAAACTTCAAAAATACTACAGCTGTATTTTCAATAAACCTTTAGTCTACTGTCTAACAGATCTCTTTAATTCATCTCCATAATCAATGTCTTTTAATTTATTAAACTAAGAATAATATTCAGAACAAATAAACTACTCACTAGAAGAACAAAGGATAATAACAAAAAAAAACAACAACAAAAAAAACCCAAACTAGCAAATTACCATCTAACTAGCTAACTGCTGTTAGCTTATTTTTGCTGTGTCACTTTGTGGTGTGATTAGGCCTTAAACCATAACTTTATACAGTGCTAGCTGCTATCTTTCTGTGTGTATCTGTAGCATTGAGTGTAGAAAAACAATGCTGTATGAGTAACAAAGACTTTAGCTCAAAACCCTTAACAACAAACGCTCAATTACTATTAACAAATGCTTCAACAAATTGCTGTACAAGCTCCGATAACATTCAGGAGAAGTTGGCGAAGAAAAACTGACAGGAAAAATACAAATATATCCCAACAGAGCGGAAAATTACAGAAAACACACCGGAGAGGATTTGCCAATAAATCTCTTGCTAAGTGGACGGTTGTGGACACAGACAGCGAGTGAGGGTGAAGATGGAGAGGAGGTCCGTGGCAAAGGTATTGTCTGAAACAACTGTTGTGCACACACGCACGCATACACACAATAAAACAAACACTTGTCCTCTCTTAAGTGCTCCAAAGTTGCCGTTGCAGGCAGACAGTGACCCAGAGAGGACAAAATAGCACCAGTATGAAATAAAGCTAATTCTGCAGCAGAGACTCTCACAGCAGTCAGATACATTTGGCCTGACTGAAACCCAGAGGTAGGATTTCCTCAATCCCCTCTTCCCTCCTCCCCGTCTTTCTCTCTCGTCCTTATTCCCTCTCCTGAAACATCACTCCATCAATAGGAACACAAATCAGACAATAAACAGAGAGAAGCTACACACACACACACACACAGGTGCAAAGAGTTGTTTCAGACAACCACCAGCCAGGATAACATCTTCCCCATCAAACCCCTGCCATCGCTCAATCCCTCCTATTCGTCATTTTCTCTTCCTCTTTCCAACTTGACTTTTGGTGTCAGCCCGGTTATCTTGTGTCAGTCTGCCGTTTCAGCTTGAGCAAATCATCCTTCCGTCCATCTCGTCATCGTCCTCTTGTGTTTGTTTATGCTGTTTGTTTGTATGTCGCTTTTGGCACTCTGCTTCCCCTCCTGACTGGATTACATAAACTGCATCTAAACAGACAAAGGAGAGAGAATATAATAGGAGAAATTGTTTGTTTTGATCACCAAGAAGCTCTTTGACACTCTGCTCTGACAGCAGTAAAGATTTTCTCAATGGGAAATTACACTAAAAAGTGAGGATGAGAAAAATGGCAAGATAAAAAGAGGTCGTGAGGCAGTAAACTGGATAGGAGGTTAAAAAAAACAAAACAAACTTATTCTGTATGAAAAATATCAGCATTTTTAACACAGTTTTTAAAAAAATTGCTGAATAATTAAACTTCCCCGGCCCTCTTAAAAACAAACACAGTCGACCTGGTGATCGTTCTTTAACCCATCTTCTACGCGTTTGTTGCCAAATGTTATTCATGACTGTACTGCTCGTTCTGTTTTTAGTCAATCTGCCAATCTCTGGTTTTTTCTGTGACTCAAGACAACACAACTGTCTGTGTCACAGGCTGGCAGAATTTTCTTTAAGCAATCACAGGAAAACAAACCTTTTGGCATTTTTCACAAACTGCCTGCACTTGTGTGTCTTTTTCAGTGTATCCCTTTTGCAGTCGTGTTTCAAATTTCTTGCCATCCAGCATTCTGGAGTCGCCTTTGTAATGTTGACCTTAAGTTTGGTGTTTTGCCCACGAAAAAACACCAAACTTGTAAAAAAAATTTATTTATTTTTTTACAGAAAATATAATGCTTTTTCTCTACTAGTACTTTCCCAGCTTGACTCAACTTAGTGTTTTAGGGTTTTAAATTACGTGGTAGTAGCTGGTACTCTGCAAAAACTCAAAATTGTAAGTATTTTTGTCTAATTTCTAGTCAAAATATCTCATCACACTTAAAATAAGACACAATCAGCTACAGAGTAACACTTCAGTGAGATAGGAACTTGTTTTTAGACAGTGCATCCTGGATCTGGAGAATTTTAACTTGTTCCATTGGTAGATTTTTTTTCCACTTAATACAAGATATTTTTGCTTGAAATAGGTGAAAAAAAAATCTGCCAATGGAACAACCAGAGCGACTTTTTCACAAAAAAACAAAAACTGCCATTTTTGAAACTTGGCAACGACACAAATGGCTACACAAAAACCAGAATGGTGGTCGAGTCTGATAAAATGGGCACTAACCGAGCAGCAGGGACACCATTGCCTTGACGTCCTCCATTGTTGTATTATGATTGCGGCCAGTACAAATGATGTCATAGAGTTGCTGAAGCTTTGCTATAACAACCCAACGCACATTGAGCTGGTACTCAATTGTAATGGAAAACAACTGAAACACAGCTGATTTAAGTAAAGCCAACTAGGTACTAGTGGAAAAGAGGAATAAAAAAGATGGAGCTCCTGGTCGTATAAAGTGAGGCCAATGAGGAAATTTTCATTTTAATGTCTTTTTAAATCCACACTAGGGGGCGATAATGGGTCCTTGAAAAAAATTAAACCACTAACTCACAAAACCTCATAACTGAAAATGTCACGGATCAAAAACACAAATATTGGTAAGAGCGTGTTGCTGCATGAACATCCCGTTTTTCTGTCCATTAAAGAACGTGATAATTTAAACTGATGTTGTAATCATAATAGGAGCAGTCCCGTTATTAGCAGTTAATCTGCTCTAAGTTGGTTCAAGCCTCAAGTTTGGAAAAATTTGCATGCAAATTTATTCATAACTTTCTTAGTATTCCTGCTAACACACAGCAAAACAAACACACCGAGACAATCGCATAACCAGCCTGGCCAAATTAATAAAGTCGGGGCCACTTTGAGTCCAGCATTTTCAGTCCCGCTATTTAATTTCCTAAAAATAATTAGCTGTAAAGATGTCCAAGAGTTACCTGGGCTCCGGGCATGGGTGCGAAGGGGTTCGTGGGTCTGAGGACAGGCTGGTTGTACATCATTGGCTGAGGAGCCATCACAGGTACCCCACCCATCTGACCCATCTGGGGAGGAACCTGGAAAAAGGTAAGATGCAAGTAAAGATTAAAAACAGAAATAAACAAGGGTTTAAAGAAAATAGTGTTACAAGCAGTAATGGAAGGAAGACAACCAGCCACTCAGCGGCAGCTATGCACCGAGCAATCGTTTAAAAAAATGATTTCATCATCCAACAAAGTCAGTTTTTGAGCTCATTGTGTTAAACCAAACCTCCTGGAGGGTTTTTTTCACATTTGACTCTTGGTAGTGGGACAGTCTTCACCAGCTGAACATACTGGCTGCTCTTAGCTCGCCTTGTAAGGAGTTGTAACAGAGGGGAGAGTTTCAGAACTGGAGCTAAGTGGATGAAACATTAACCACCGACTCCAGCTATCATCATAGGGGATGCAAGGTGTTTGGACAACTTTGTGAGTTCTGTGCTTGGTCAGTTATTTAGGGTGTTTTTGCTGGACAGATTGTTTTTCATATTTTAGCTGCTGCGGCACAACAATTTCAAAACTCCTGAGATAAATAAAGTGCATCTTAATGTCAAAATCTAAGGAGCTTGGAAAAGAAGGTGACTGCACGTCTTTAAATTTCATGTATATTGTTTCAAGTCTCATCCAAGAAGTTTCTTCACCAGAAGGTGGTGAGTCCCATGTTTTTAAACCCTCCTGGGAGTTGACCCACTATTGTCTCATCACATGAGCCAAGGTGTGAAAGAAGGCATGGATCATTATCAGCAAGACCTCGCCTCACCCCCATCATGTGACCCACTGAGGTCATCTAACCCGAGGTGTGAGTGGGGGTTCAGGCACCTGGGAAGGGATCTCAAAACTACAGCTTGCAGACAGTTGGTGTCATAGGCCACCCCCTCTGTTCAATGGTGGTCGTTCACAGTGGACATAGATGGACTTATTAGTCCTCTTTCAAACCATCTGTCTTCTCTGTCCAAAATATAACATTGGGATGCCTTAACTTTGACCTTTAGGACAAGAATGAGTTTTCTTTTCCAAAATGGACTACCATCACCTGGATGACCATGAAAATCATAGACGACTACCTTCTTGAGTTATTGCACTCACAAGATTCTCAAAAACCTGACCTCTCACCTTGTCCTCAAGGTTGAGGCCAATGAGATTTGAACTTGCATGAGACTTTTAGATGCAACTACGACTGTCTTAGGTCCCCTTGTTCTCAAACTTGGGTGTCCACGAGTTATGCTGCATTTGAAAGCACACAGTTTAACTGACAATACAAATACAGACTTGCAGCTCTAGTCTCCAAATAAATATACGATACTGCCCCCCAGGCACCTGTGGCAATATGTTAATATGTGCATGCTCACCATTCCATACACAGGCACTTGCGGTGTGGTCATGGGGAAAGCCATGGGAGCTGGAGCCTGGCAGAAAAACAGAAAACAGGCGTCAACTATCAGAAAAAAAGCACCCGAGTCAAACATTTCATGGCTTTTGTCACATACAACTTCAAACTTAAAAAAACAAACAAACCTCACAATAAAGCCTACTTTATGTGCAAGGAGAGTACATTTAATGCTCGAGTATGTGCACATTAGGAGCACAATAACGCAGCATGCAGCAGGGGTACTTAGTGGATTCCCACTGAGTGCAATCATTACCACTGCTTTAAAAAGGGGTGGCTCGATAGCACAGTGATTGGCCCTGCCCTGGCTCACTTTGCAAATCAAATCCACTACGGCTGAAAAGGCTTCAAATTCGATGTGACGGGCAATTTGTAGCCGTCGTTTACAACCCACGCGTGTCAGCGTCTGCGCCGCCCGATTTCTGCTAGACAAATTGGTAATTTATGGGCGTGAGCATCCGCGGTACATTATAGTATCATGTCCGCAAATGTCCTGGATGGAAATCAGTTTACAAGATGGTACGGGTAGGTGCAGGGCGGCGTGCTTCTTGCACAACAGCAGTTAATAAACAGAGAAGTATTAATATCAACAGATGAGTTATTGACAGAACCCATACGATTTTGACGTCCATCAAGCACCTCACTGGGTTTTGGGAACATCTTATAGTGTTTGCATTCCCCTCATCACACATAACTGCAACACAAAAGCTGTGACTGCCTGCTCTGCTGCAGGTCAGCCCCCCCGCTCACCCCACCGTTTGCATAAACCAATTAAAAACAGCTGCCTTAACAGACCTAATCCATCATCGTAAATGAGACGACCGCGACGTTTTTAACACAATTACAAAGCCTCAATCAAACTGCTGAGAGAAAGCGGTACAATATTTTCATTAAACACAGCAATTAGCTGCATGGGTAAGTCATAGCAGGTTCACGTAAAATGATGGGCTACATGAATTAAGTGAGTGCACTTGTGGGTTTAGTTTTGTTATTGGCAAAAATACAACCACCCCAGCATTATCATTTAATTGTTATTTATGCACAGACACCCTAAAAAGGACCCGCTGTGGTCATTTCAAATGAGGCATGTTTACTCTCAGACTCCAGCGTAGCTTTGCATGATTTTGTTGTTGTTGTTGCTTTTACTCCCTCTCCTTTCATGGCTCGTCTAACTTTCTCCTTTGTGACAAGCTGCTCTTTGCAAACACACAATTTCATGCCTGAAAATCTCCCGCAGATGTGGAGAATCTCTGGATTAAATTTGACACATCCGGAAAAAAAAAAAAAGAAAAAAAAAAAGAGACATAACCGTCAGGCATTTGCCTTTCATGATGAAAATTAAGATAATGAGCAGTAAGTACAAGTGAGTGTCAGTCGACTGAGTTTAACAGTCTGTGTATAAAATCAGAGAGTTCAGATTCGACTCAGAGGAGGAGTGTGTTTCGCTTTCTATTATTTCTAGTGTGCCTCACACGCTCTCTTTGCCTGAGGTTAAAGATATGCTTGCTCATCATTTTAAAAAAAAAAAAGTGGCTCCAGGTAAAATTGAATTTTTTCCCCCACTTGCATCATCTTGATGAAATGAGAACATCTGATGTGACCATTTAATTTTAAGATATACAAACTAATGTGACTACCGCGCAGGATGATTTATCGCCTCACTCGATCTGATTTGATTGTGCGCGCTATTGACTCCAGCATTTTAAAATTTATAAAAACTGAGCCGAAGTCATTTAAAATACTCTGAACACTGAAGCTTTAAAGTGGTTTATGAAAGGAGGAAGATGGTTGGATCTGGTGAAGAGCCCCCTACCCGACCATGTTCACCTGAACCAGGAGTGAGACGCTTCTGCGCGGATGGTTACAGAGCAGTCGGCTCACTAACTTTGAATGGTGTCTACGGCAGGTTAGACTAAAAGGCTATGCTTGAGCAGGGAGTTGCAAAGTATGGGCCAGGGCCCCCTGGTGGGCTGTGAAAGTACTGGAGATGGGCCACAGTATTAACCGCAATATCAAGTTGTGTTTAAAGGTAATAATACTGTAGTATATTTCTAATTGACCAGGCTCTTTAAAGATGTAAAACATTTGAGGAAAAAAAGGCAGATGTAAGTGAGGTCAGAGGTCAAATGTGTCCTGATATTTGGATGCAAACTATAATGTGACATTTAAAATCCCCATACATTGGTGTCATATCCTAAATGTTGCTAATGTGACACAATTTTAAATCTTTCTATATGTTGACAAATAGAAAACACAACCTCCTTGGTGTAGGCTAGTAGGCTAACTAGTGTTCTTCTACTTTAAGTGTCCGTCCAACAGCTTACTCTGCCCTGCAGTGTCACTGTTAGGACTTAAATGTGGATGCAAGTTCTCGCCTTTGTAGAGCGAGTTGAGGCAGTTGCTCAATCAAAATGACTAAATGGTGTAAGAAAAGAAGCTAATTCTGCAAAACAAAAAAACCCACTTTAATTCATCTGTCATATACATTTATTTTGCGTTCAGCAATTGATCGGTGGTTTTGTGGTTTAAGCATTTGAACCCTGATTAAAGATTAAATCGACTTTACCGTCATCTGCACCCATAATCGCTCATTAATGTGCAAACCATCTGTCTCACTTCGCGGCTGCTTGTGCAAAAACGACGGCGAGCATAGTTTTTATTCTTTATTTCTTTGAAACACTAAAAAAAAAACAAAAAAAAACAGATAAAGAACAAGACAAAGCAGAGAAGGTGAGACGTGTCGATGCACCGCTGCAGATCCTCTGCCGGTGTTTTTGTCCATCTGTCTTTACGCCGCTGACGGCTCCTCGGTGCATCGACACATCTATGAGCTTGTATCCGTCTTTTTATGCTCAATCACCCGCCTGCGGTTTCTATCCTTCACCAGTGTGTCTCCCTGTCTATCTGCGCATTTAAAAAAAAACAAAAAAAACAGAAAGAAGAAGAAATCTGTCTTTTCTCTGCGTCTTTCATCCCAAGTTTCAGCTTTCACAGCTGAACTTGTGCTGCTCCCTCTGCCATCTCCTCGGCACAAGCGACTTTCTTCTTTCTGTGCTTTCGAATGCAAACTCAGACTTGTGACCTTGAGTGACCTGCCAGTCTCAGTCACAGTTTAAAAGAAAAAGAAAAAAAGGAAAGGAAAGGGAAAATGCTTTTTGATGACATTTTTGAATATCCAGCCGGCACAGACCGTTACAACCTTGCCCTTCTGTTGAGAATCTCAGACTTGGGAGTCTCAATTATCATGCGTGAAGCGTGACGAGCTGCTTACGCGTGTTACCTGTGATGTCTCACGCAGTCCTGCTATGATTTATTTGTTATTTCATGGATTATGGGAGGTGATGTCAGCTGCGCTGGAGTCACAGACTGTGTATTTTCATTCTCAGGGACAGTAATGAGCAGTTTTACTAATATTCTCCTCTCTCTGAGCTTTGTTTGGTTAAAGCTGATGCTGAATGTACCACGCAGGGATTTCTGTGTCATACCATGTAAGAGGTGAAAAGTTTGTTTTAGTTTGTTCTGCTCAGGGAACCATCACCAGTCTTTTTCCTATTATTGTGCTGCTGAATTAATCCCCGTAGGCAATTTCTGTTCTTGCTTGCTTGTCAGTGGGAGTTAAAGGCTGAAATAATATAACACCTTAAGAATAAGCTGGTTTGAGGATTATTTTCACACATTTTTTCCTTATTCAAGATGTACAACTCTTTAAAAAAAAAAAGAAAAAAAAAAGAAGATGTTTCTTGGTTGCATCAGGGACCCATTTCAACTGGGTTTTGCTGCTCTGTTGCAGGATGTTTAAACTCGACTAAGAGGCTCTTATTTTTTAGCCCTTCTTATAGAATAAAATGACTGGGTTTGTATTACAGGTTATTAAGGGTGGTCTCTGCCTCTGGAGCCACACACTAATGGTCATCAAACCAAGTCTTAACTGAGATATACCTAGGAGTCGAAACCAGGGTACAGAGCAGGTTGTCAGATGCTGACTGTATTAAGATTACATTTTAGTTTTAGAAATTCCTCTTTCTGTCAGTGTAGTTTATTAAAGTTTAGCTGCACACTGAATACCTGAGGTATCTGAATATAAGAAGTTGTCTAAATGCAACAGCAAATCTCAGTTTTTATACATGAAAAAAAAACCCCCACTGCTGTAGTAAATGAAAGAAACTCTCTGGGACTAAACTGTAAGAAAATGTCTAAAATGACAGAAAAGGTTCTGTAAGCTCATTAAACAAAAATTTGTAAATTTAGGAAAAAGTCTTCTTTTTTTTTTTTAACTTTTACCTAATGAAAAAAACTTTACGAGTAGAAAAAAAGGCACTTTTCTCTCATTGTTAATTATTATTTTGATGCTGTATGAATAACTTATCAACAGACAAATCTTATGAAAACTACAAAAATCTAAAATCTATGCACTCTTTCACATTTTCTAAAACTATCCAATGGACCGGACTTCAATTTGTGCCAGGCTGATTCTGGCCCCTGTGCCTTATGTTTGACACCCCTGCTGTAAAGCCTGAACCATGAAATAATTACCAGAAAATTCATAGGTTCTGAACGTGGACTGTTTAATTCTTATCATTTTTGCTACATCCGGCATTTCTGGGCAATTAATTAATTATACATTTATTGTGTAATTGCCTCTGATAAGGAAATGCAAAAGAGAATAGATGGATGTAGAAGTCTTAAAAACTCAAATATCTGAAAGTATGCTTGCAAAACAGATCATTTCTGTATTTTACGTTCAATCCTTTCATAAATCCTGCTCACTGCAGTCTGTTTACCCACGTAAGCAAAGACATTAAACATGAAAAACAAAAGGTTACATTATAACCTCTGCAAGGTACGAGATCTAAATCAGACCCGAGGGTCATAAAAGCAAGCGGCAGTTTGCAACCATTTAGCAACTTGATTTTAATTTCTTCATTGCAATACTTTGATCTATGCGTGCTGGACTGGGCCTCTGCTGCATGTGAAGTTTTTCCTTTCATACCGAGATAACGTTGCCATTTGAACCACAGAGATAACAGACTTATGAAGCACCTCAAAGCAGATCGGTTTGCTGTTTTGTTTCCCTTTCATGGGATTTGTTGATTGAGGGGGGGGGGGGGGGAAAAATGGGGATAT
>VUQR01012564.1:43849-61744 GCA_015108515.1 Hemichromis elongatus | reverse complement strand
ATTGTGGTTGTTTTTGTTTTTTTTTTTTTTTTTGGGGGGTTTTGGTGGGGGGGGGGGGGGGGGGGAGAAAAATGTGGATAATAACCCGATACACGGCTGACAAATAAATTAGACGCCGATCTTTTAAAAGACACCCAGAAGAATGCAGCTCTTGGGTTTTAGTAGGGAAAAGCAGCGCCTTGCTCTAACTTCCTCACATCAATTTGCTTACATAAGCAGCACAGACTATTACTTTTTATCACAGAGGTGAGAAGGTTATTTATGATAATGGTGCAAGAACAGAATGAAATTCCTTTTTTTTCCCCCCTCTATCCCTTTTTTTTTTTTAAAATAAGCGTCTCCGGGGAATGCAAGTGAAAGAAGAGGTGACAGAGAAAGAGATGAAGAGAAAGATACCCGGGAGAGGACGTGTCTGAGCAGCTCGTTAAACAGAGATAAGTACTTACATAACTAGTATAGAACATTCCATTCTGCATCAGGACGCAACGAGGAAAAGGGACAAAAAACAGAGAAAGACAAGGGAGGAGGAGGCAAGGTGATGAGATGGGAAAAAGTGGGGGAAAATGAGCAGAAGATGATGAAAGAGGGTGGCAAAACCAGTGGAGTGAGGTAAACATGAGGAAGAGTTAAGGAGGAGGAAAAACGAGTGAAAGAAATGTTAGAAGCACAGCGTAAGCAACGGAAAAGAATAAAATTACCAAGGGTCGCGGTGCAAATGTGCAGATGTCAAAGGCAGGGCGAGGAAAACAGGACGAGAAGATGACAACGCAACAAAAAAAAGGAAAAAAACAAACAAACAAGAGTCATGATAAAGCAGAACACGTGCCAAGGAGGGAAGGAAGACGAGTGGATGACGGTGCAAAATGAGCGGACGAGGAGGATGAGCGGGACAGGAAGGCGAGATTAGAGGGAATGACAGTAGAGGTGAAGCGGACAGCGAGGGAAGAAAGGGAAAGATCAACAGGAGGAGAAAATGAGAGAAAGAGGGGAAGCGGAGGGGTTAGTGACAGTTTGTCCATGTCAGCCAGAAACTGCAGTCAAGAGATCAGGACGACAATCAGGAGCTGCCAGAATCAGCAAACACACACAAATAACCACACACACACACACACACACACAAACTCAGTGCATGCACAGGCAGCTATAAAATGTACTGAGCTGATACAACAAAGACCACCACGCAGACATGCACAGACATTTTCACAGTGCTCGGTGTGAGAAGTGCCAGTTTTAGATTAGCTGCATGTCCTACAAAGTGTTTGCAAGTTCCAGCCAGCTCAGTATCACGCTGTATGTTTGGGAGAAGCCAAACTAAATATTTATACTGATTTTGTCTCCAGCACTGGCAGAAACATGAAAGGAGATCAAATTATTGCACTGACATTTTGGGAACTTTGCTTTCCGGCACTGAGTGAAATGAGAAGATGCTACATGTCCTCGCAGTGTGGACGTGGATGTGTTGGATCTGAGAAGAGCCGCTGTGGCTGGAACGGCCCCGTTATACCCGCCGTCCGGCGATCTGCTGCGTTGTGTTGCTGCCGCCACAGGCAGGCTGAAGACACGAGCGTGCAATCGTGTCTGCTCTTACCGCCGTTTTGATGATGTATCTCAGAGATTCACAGGTTATGCAGACGGAGACGCTGCAGCAGTTTGAAAACCCCAGACTTTCAGGAGGATATTGCAGCAGCTGCCTGTGCATAAATGGATGTGGCTCTATGACGACTCAACACGTCCAGCACGGCGGGTATACCGGGGGCTTTACTAGCTGCCAGCTGGAGAAAACTAAAACCCTCGGGCGGATGTCAGGTCAGATCAAATGTGAGCATCTTACTGCACAAGGAGGCTACTGATTGGTTCACTTCCAGACCCATCCTGCCTTTCTACGTAACTTAAGTTCTGATTGGACCTTGTTTCGCCCGGCATTATATTTCCTATATAGTTATTGTCTTATTTATGTTAGCAAAATAGCTGGGTGGCGAAAATTATGACGACTGGTCAATGAAATTAATGTTGAATAGCCAGCGTGTGATTTGTGTAACCTGGGATGTTGCTCTGCCACTGCCGGGTTGAAGATAAGAGCATACGGTGGCATCTGGTGATGATGTCAGTGACTGTGGTCAAAGTTACCAATGCGGTGGATACAAATGTGTCCTAGAGCTCGATTTAGACTTTTGTTGTTTCAAGTCTTTCTGTTAAAAGAGAGTTTTTCCTTCCCACTCTCGCCAAAGTGCTTGCTCATAGGGGGTCATCTGATTGTTGGGTTTTTCTCTGTATGTATTATTGTAGGGTCTACCTTACATTATAAAGTGGCTAAAAGGCAACTGTTGTTGTGATTTGCCGCTGTGTAAATAAATTTGAACTGAACTGAATAAGCCACTTCATGATTTTCATTTTAGAAATTATACTTCGTGTTAGAGTGAAAAAAAAGAGGATACTTCTTTTACATGATTTTAATTAGCTGACCTAAGCGAAGAAAACTCCTAGCAGAGCTTTGAGTTCGGCATCTTCTCACTGACCTCTCAGCACCAAAGCAAACAACTGCATTTCCCAAAATGCTGTGCATCAAAACATATGAAGGCGTAAACTGAACAATAAGGAGCCTTTCCCATGAAATTTTTTTCTGTAAGATTTTTTTTTTCATGACTTGAACAATAACTTTGGTTTATCACAACTTAGCTGATTTTCATAGCTTGGGGCATCATTTATGAAAGCTGGCAGCAATTAAAGTCATTGAGGATAAGAAACATGATGGAACAGGCTATTAAAGCAACAGATTTGTAAGATTATCAAAGACACTTCAGTAATTATATGTCACTGTGGGGGATGCTCTGATTTTATTATTATTCATTTATTATCATTACTGTTGCTGTCCATGTCCATCCCTTTATGACCACAGTGTACCATCTTGTGATGGTGTGTTGTCCTGCTGGAAGCAGCCATGTCTCAAAGCTCAGATGATCTCAAACTGATTTTTTGACCATGACCATCAAATCAACTCAAGCCCCTTGAGACGTGGCAGGAAACTTACATCATGGATATTTAGACAACATTTTACTGATGTCATCATCTTGTTCAATTTATGCCACCAAGATTTAAAGCAACTCTGAAGGGAAAAGTATCCTAATGAAGTAACCAGTGAGTGTAGGTTTTAGTTTCATTTTGTTCTTTGCTTTAATTTCCAAACTTGCAGGTTTGTTTCCCACCAGTCTACCCAACTGGGTCCAGTTTCAAGCTGTTGTGGTCATCTTATGACGATGTCCTCAAAATCTGAGCTAGCTAACTTGGTTAATCCAAAGTAAAGCACTAAACAGGATTGATGCCAAAAATGCCAAATGAGAAGATTTCTTTTTGTGATAAACCAAAATTATCCAAGACTTCCAACCACCTCGATGGACGCCTTCAAGCAAAACGATGAGCTTGCACAATTCTTTATAGCAGTTGGGTATTTGTGCATGCTTTGGTCTCCTTACCACATGCGGTACAGGCATGGGCTGTGGGGCCATGGGCGCTGGGCTCCACTGTGTGGTCGACATGGTCTTATTTTGCCAGTTGTGGCCGCCCGTCAGCTTCTTCTCTCCAGGTTGGTTCCACTGCATATCTGGCCTATGAAGGTCAAGCAGATTCACCTGTTTAATCTCAAATTTATCACATAATTTGCCATTTATGTTTTTCAGATCTTTAAATTCTACTTCAATAGGCCACAGATGGGTGTGTATATTAAGCAGTTTATAATAAATTTGCTCTCTGAGATTCGTGCTGACAGTTTCCTGACCAAGAACAGCTTCAAAGTGTATATTTGCTTTTGCAAAGACTAAAGGCAAAATTCAGGAAAGGTACCATCACGACTCAGCAAAACTTACTTTTTGGCTGGGGTCCCACCAAACTGCAGATCTGTGGAGGGTTGGAAACAAAGAGAGAGTGAGTGATCGCAGTTAAGAGAGTACAATGAATAGAGGCAGGAAGGAATTTAAGCCTCAGATGCTGTTTTTTTCCCCCCTCATTTGCTCATGAAAAGAGATGCAAATTTTCACAAGGAAATAACAAATTCCAACCAAACAGATACAGTTAAAGAATATAGAGGTTCACTTCTCTGCACAAGCAACAGTAAACTTTAATATGTCCTTAAGAGCCTGAGAGTACACTGCAGACACGTACTCAAGGCCAGGAATTGCATGTGCCACGTTATGTAACTGAGTTTTTCTTTTGCCTTTGCTGGTCTATTCACATGAATCTCGACACTCACTGCCCACGAGGTTGGCCAGAGAAGAGTCGAGGTCGTTGGCTAGCAGCTTTCCTCCAGGATGGATGGCCACTTGAGGGAGAGGTGGAGGAGGTGCGGTGTGTGTGGGAACTGTAGGCTTTAACAGGTCTCCTAGAGCATCAAAACCTGAAGAAGAAATCAGGGTAAACAAGCGAGTGAGATGGGTGTGCAGAGAAACTGCATTTTTGATAGGAATTGCTGCTAATAACAGCGTACAGGCAGGCAGAGAGACAGAGAAAAGCAAGATCAAGTGCGTCATATTTAATTTAACTGAGTGGCAGACTTGACCGCTGATAAACCTTTTCCCTCAACAGCAACTGTTCAATTACAGATTAGAAAACTGTAACTAGGCACAGAAGGCTTGTCAAGCATTAGATTTCTCCATATGCCAAGTCAATAAAGAGACAAGGAGCAAAAGGCTACATATATATCACTCTGTTTGCCTGCTTTAATGTTAGCTGCACAGCTCCATTACAGTAGCAATCAACATTTTACTAGCCAAACTGCATTTCGTGGGGTTACTGTAACAAGAATATGGTTTTGTATTTCTCACCAACAGCTATTTCTGGAGATGTTACAGTTATCCTTCACTGTAGCTACAAATCCTTAGTCTTTCTGGAACCACGCTACCACACGTTTAATGTTAGCTTGATTGTGCTGGATGCTGCTTTATCCAACTGCACACAGCGTTAGCCCCTCTATCCCGCTCTTTACTGGATGTGGGAAAGAATACATTTGTTGTAAACAGTCTAGCAATGTTGGCAAAGAGCATTGTGTTTACTGAACACACTTACTGGTGATTCACAGAGAGCCTTTTTGTAATCAAACTAAGTCTTTAATGCTAGCTTACGTGTCCTGAATGCTAATTAGCTTGCAGTTACAGGTGTGAAAAAGAAAGTTTTCCCAGGACTGAATATACCCTGTGATTCAGCAGCTTGTACAGCTGCCTTTATACGCAAAAACATGACGTAATCATTTTGTGTGTGACTCTATGAGAGCCACACATCAGTGTGGCTCTTCTTTACAGCGTTGTTTCAGTTCATTGAGTTTTTGGAGAAGTTAATTTATGCACAGATCTCTAAAGGTCCCACCACAGTATTTTAACCGGTTTAAAAACACCTTGATTGCACATTTTTTCGGCTTTTCTGTTGATTTGCTGCTGTGCTTGGGATCATTGTCCTGTTGCGTGATCCAACAAGGGTCAAGCTTCAGCTGCCAGACAGGTGGCTTCACATTTGACTCTAGAACACTTTGGCATACAGTTCATGTTGAGGGACTGCAAGGTGCTCAGGTCCTGAGGCTATCATCACCCCTCCTCCGCCGCGCTTGACAGCTGGTATGAGGTGCTTGTGCTGATCTGCTGTTAGGTTTTCTTCAGCCAATGTGCCGTGCGGCAAAACATCTCCACTTTGGTCTCATCTGTTCAAAGGACATTGTTCCAGAAGTCTTGTAGTTTGTGATTTACAAACTGTGATTTTGAGAGTGAAGAATCGTTATTCTGGTCTCTGTCCCAACAAGCAATACTTGTTCAGTCTTTTTCTGATCGTGCTGTCATGAACTTTAACATTTGAAATGTTAACTGAGGTCAGCAGAGTCTGATGTGTAGTTCCTTTCTTGCAGTTCCTCTGAGCATTGCAGTCTGACTTCAGGTTGCCAAAAATATCATGTTTATTTAACCCAAACAGACAAACTAGCTTCTTTAATATTGGCATAAAAAAGCTGCTTAAACTTCTCCACCTATAGCAAATCATTTAAGCATTACTTTTTGAAAAAATAAATAAAAAAATGACTGGATTTCCATTGAAATCTGCAGCTGTTCTCACTGTGATCTGTTTTATGCTCCAACAACAAAAAGCTAAAGGAGACGGGGGACTATCAATTGTAAAGCTGAAAAAAGAAAAAAAAAAATCTAAAAGTTAACGAGTGAAGTTCACGCTGGAGGACAAGACAAAAAAGTCTGGGACCAAACGTTACAAAGTTTCTGTATCAGTGAGAAGACATTTAAACTCGTCTCTAATGAGAGCCGGCTCTTCCTTTCAACTTAATTTTTCCGACTCTTTAAATACATCAACTTATAGTTCGACCACTTTAATGAAGCCGAGCTGGACAGTTTTGATCTGAGAATATTGCTGAGTTGTGCCTCCTTAATTTGAACCTCAATCTCACTGCTAGCCTCTCTGTTAATTGAATTCTTTCCAACCTATTTTTAGCATTTACCCACATGGGGGAAAAAAGCAGATGGTTTAAAGCAGATATCCTCGACCTAAACCACTCTCGCTTTTTCTTTGGCATGTAGCAGCTTCAGTAGCGAGCCTTTAATCCCTGACTCGGTAGCTTGCAGCAGTTGTTCCAGATGATTGATTTATCCGTTTGTAGCCATCATGTATACACTCTGACTGTGAACAGTGATTAGTTTGGAACATGCATGTGACTTCTGTGTGAGAAAGCTAACTGTGTTTGTCCCCGATAGGTGGAAATGACAGGGTAATTTCCTGCACTGGTGTGGAAGTGTGCGCGTCTAAGTGGCTGCAGTAACAGCTTCTCATGTCGGCACTCATTCAGCTAATGGCTTAGCACAGCTCTGATGGTGGGAACCTGGAGATGTGATGGTGCATATTCAGAGGAGGAAAGGGTCAGCATCGATAAAACAATTTTAAAAAAAAAAAGTCTTTCATTGAAAGATGGATCGATGAAATGCAGGAGAACGGCAACAAAAATTACAACAAGAACGAGGAGAAGTGAATGCGCTGCTGCTAAGGAGAAAGGATATGAAGAAAGTAAGGCAACTGATGGTGGAGAAGGAAAAAAGGGAGGAATAATATTTAGTTAGGAAGCGGTGTGTGGGTCTGACAGTGGTGCTGACACAAGAGATTCAGAAAGCACTCTTCCTGCTAGCTTAGCAGATGAGAGAGAAAAAGGGAGAGGATGGAAAATATACAGAGACAGAAAGACTGGAAGTAGAAGGAAGAACGGGAATTGAGACAGACGGGAAATCGAGAAATGAATCTAGTTTTAAACACTGATTTCCCTCCTGTGATAAAACACTTTGTCAACACAGGTGAGTTTATATTTCTTTGTTTCTGAAATCGTCAAATCAGTAAAGCACCACTGAATTAAACAGAACAAGCGTCCTCAGTAGATCACACAATACTGCGGGGCAGCAAGAAGCAGAAGAAGAAAGCAGGAATGGAGGGCGATAAGCAAGCGGTGTGTGTCTTATTGAACCGAGGAGATAATGATATCTCTGTTAGGTGTTTCAGCGATGGATTTGACAGTCAATAGAGTTTAAGATCAAAGGCAAAGAAGAAAGTAAATCCATAGTGAGGTTTCAAAACAGCGGCGCTGACTGCTCAGAGATCTGAAAAGAAGTTTTAAAAATGCTGCGCTATTCAAACCCCCCTTTTCAGAAATGAAGTACCCACCATCGCTGGCTTCATCATACCTAAATGTCCCCAAGGGCAGTATTAACCCATGATGGGATCTGTACAAAAATGAGCTTTAGGAGCTGGTGTGTGAGAGGCAGGGAGGAGGAAGAAGAGGCTACAACGGTTTTGAGACAGTAGAGGCTCTAGCTTGTTTCTACCTGCTTTCTTTTCTGCAGACTGATGGTTTTTTTGTTGACTGACGCTAACAGAAACTCTCTTGCTCACTTAACAGGGCCCTTGAGTAGCTGTCGCTTCATTTCATTCCCGGACTCCTAAACAACCATTTCCAGCATTCAGGTTTCTGTTGAGATCTGGGGTCCATCGGACTCATATGGCGATTGTTTAGTCGATAACAGTAACAGTTTTACAGTGTAGGGTCAGTATACAGCTATGTAGAGCTGTGTGGGAGATCAAAACAACAGCAAAAGTGGAAGGAAACCTCGTGTTCTTTGTCCTTCTTCTAAGTAAACCAGTCTTCCAAACTTTATTCATCCCAGATTTGGGAGATTCATCTGTTATCAAAGTTCATTCTGTTCTGAGGTTGAAGTTGATTCTGGTTAAGAGCCAAGTAAATGGGTGATAAGCTCCAGTCACGTGGACCTAGACTGCTCAGGAACCTCCTGGTAACCACAGGTCGCTAGGGGACAAAAACAGGCCGGGAGACCAGTGGGCAGCCCACTAGCCAGAGAAAAATATGTATTCCCCAACTGGTTGATGAGAGGTTGCTGGAGGTGACGCCAGTCACAAAAAGGGTGCTACACCAAAAACCTTGCTGTGATTGGTTTGGTCTCCGGTAGGTTGTCACAGGGTTAGGGTTCTGTGACGCCATCTTCTGACAGATACCAACTTGCCCTCAAACGCTCGCTAACCACAAACTTGGAAAATGTTGTGTCCTTCTTTATTTAATAATTAGTTTTGCTTATAAGATCTAAAAACTAACGTGCTGTTTAGTGAAGCCAAAGCCCAAACACACAGGCCTAGAGACTGGATGCCACACAGCCTCCTGGTACCAGCACGAAGCGCTGTGAAACAGTACTACAACCATTTCACCTGAATTTATGTACAGCAAAAACGCCTAAATTAAACTCACATTTCAAATATTCATCTATATTTCAGTGTCTATGTAAACACACAGTAAGCATTAGTTTTTTCACCCAGTACAGCAACATTAAAAAAGCCCTGCTGCCACACACCACCCTGTTCTCCCTGACAAAAAGCCCTGAATGAGGTCACAAAGTAACAGCGCCTTGTTCCTGCAGTGAAAAACTGCCTCTGATGAACCTGACAGCTACATATAGTATGTTATATCATGCCAACAGACCGCAGCTAAAGCCAACACATCCTATTTTAAAACATCTGAATCCTGACGACTAACCGACCATAAATCAGTTTTACCATCGGGAAACTCAATAATATCAGACCACTCTATTCTGTGTTTCCAACATAACCCTATTAACCCCTCCTTTATGCAGGTAATAACTGAAGATACACAGTCCTCTTAGGAAGAACAAGACGTGCATTTAATCTCCGTCCAACTGTTTCATCTCGTTCTGCTGCAGCTTCCACGCTAATGTGAAAAAACTCGATTTAGACTGGGAAGATTATCATCACGAGTTTACGTAAAGCGACTCACAAACGCTAGGCCTTTGTAAGAAAGTGCGAAAGTTTCTTCATTGACGACTTGTTCGAGTCTTTATGAGCTCGTTAATAACAGAAGGCTGCAGTGACAAAACCAGATAAGATCATAAACAGACGCATGCAGCAGAATTAAGACAGAACTGTGTCCAAACTGTGCTTTTTTTTTTCTAGGCTAACAGCTAGCAGCAAACAGCCCTCTCCCACCACCTCCCAACTTTAAGGTTGCAAGGGACAGCCAATCAGAAGGAAGTTAGCTTAAAGGCAAAGGAGAGTTTCTCATATACAGAGAGTGAACTGAGGGGCTGCACCAAATCCATTGTAAGATACTGTAAGGATCATTTTCAACTGTGGAGCACAACAGGAATTACGGGATCATGAGTCTGCTTTAAATAACATGAACACAGACGCAGTAGGTAGTTGCAGGCAGAGCACTTTCATTAGAATAACCAACAGAAATGTCTTGTTGCCCTTCAGAAAACTCAAATCTTGAAAAGATCACTAGAGGTCAAATACAGCTAAGAGTGGCCAAAATTCAAGCAAAGTATCCAGACGCGGCGGAGGAGACACACAGATGACATTGATTTGTGAAATTAAGAAGGGAGAAAAAACAGGCAGGAAGTGGAGGAGGAGGAGAGCAGATGGAAAGGAGTTGCCTGGGTGATTCTTGCCTTGTGAAATGTGATGGGGACACGATGAGGCGAAGACAGAGAGAGGGAGGGAGAGGAAATACAGGGAGGAGGAAGGTGGGAAAGGTGTGAACCACAACAACAAATAACAGACGAGCAGAAGCAGACAGATGGGATGGAGCAAAATGACAGAAGATGTGTGAGCACACACAAACACATGTGAGGACGCATAGAGATGCACAGATAATGCATGAGTACAGAGACACAAACACAGGGATTTTACATGCGATGCAGCCAGCGGCCCAGATGGTGTATTGGTAGTTGTAGTGGCAGCCTCGACACAGGCACCTATTAATAGAAAGAAGTCGGTCCGTCCAGAGCCAGAAACAAGCTGCACGCCTCCAACTGTTAAATCTGAGCGGAGCAGAGGAGACTGACGGGGTTAGACGAGATTAGAGCGAGCAGCTCCCGAGCACAGTCACAACTCAGGTCCTTTGGAGTGAGACGGAAACGGCTTTAAGAGTGTCTGACGAGGCAGCGCTACAGCTGCGCAAATACAGCTAATCCTCTGGATAACAATGATAACGTGACAAAAATTCACCGGGGTGATTTCAGGATATTCTTTCCTTGAGATTATGATGAGTGATCTGTGTGAGCAAGTCATCCCGACGAGTGTGAACTGCGCCTTGAGCGAATGCTGCTCCGAAACAGCTGGACGATAAAACCTGGACAACTTCTAGTGAGGCTGATTGATGGACGCCAGCACAGTGAAAATGGCTGGCACCATGAAACACTGTAAAACCTTTCAGTACCTTTCCTCATGTATAAAATAAAGACACCCAAAACCCCCACAAAAATAACAAAAAACTAACTTTAATTATTTTAAAATAAACCCAACAAAGTCACAGCCCCAGGTGGCACACTTCCTCCATTCTGCTGCAGTTAAACCTGCGCTTCCTTCTGAACTTCCCTCTCCCCCTTTATGATGAAAATAGTCTTTAGATGACCTCTGCAGGTAGTCGCTCTTATCTGCTGTACCTTCTCTGGAGTTGTCGATAACTCGGCGTGCCTTAAAATTATATGCTTTGCAGGAGTGCCTTGGGACCCGAAAGGGTTGAGAAGCGCTGAAATCGATTGTGTCAGTTGCTGAGAGGTTAAAGGAAAGTAAGCTAATAAGAGGGCTCAGAGCCAAAAGGCTCAGACCTGCAACACTTAAGAGCCATCAGTCCAAAGCTGTTACCATAACAGGCAGGACACAACAGCAGCAGCAGCAGGCGAGGAGGCTGAAGGATGGCCTCCTACACATCACGTCTCCTCTATTCAACAATACTCTTTACAGTGTATTCATAGATTTAGCTGCCAGCTCTCTGTTCACTCTGTCAGAATCATCTCACTAGTTACAATGATAACAGAAGTTAACTGGGGAATTTAACAGTTTCCTTCCAGCTGGCTAAGATCTGTTTAAATGCTTAATTTAAAAGATGGCACATTAAAGAAACCCAGTAATGGCTCAATCACACTGGAGTAAAAACAGGACAACACCCTCTTATGACTAGGAAAAATCTATTAGGGGGGGGGGAAACCACCCTCTCTGGGGGACCACTTTTGATCAGACAGTGATAACCTGGTGGATGGATGGCAATAGGGCCGGGTGTCATCACTGATTTCTAGATTAAACTCTATTCTGATTCGATCCATGATTTTGATTCGGGAAAATTTTGCCTCACAGAGTGAGAAATATTATAATTCTGATCATTTATCAGCACTGACACTGTGAGACTTCATCAGAGGTGTGCGCATCACAGCAGATGACCTTGTGTCAAAGTAACTGAGGATAAAACACAGAAAAACATGAAGGACATTTTCCTGGCCTGGCTTTTTATCGCAGATAACCTTAAAAATATTCTGCAGTAGAACGAAAACTGAAGAAAACCACGAATCAACATGTGAACATTACCTGATGCTGCTGAAGTGAAGCAGAGCCAAGTTACAGAGGTTTGATTAGAGATGCAGCTAAACATTTTGCAATTTGACATAATTTTAAAACGTTTACATTTATTCGGTATTGAACAGCAGAAATGAGACTTTCCTGTCAGAGCTCTTAAAAAAAAAGCGAATGGTGGACTGGTGGGTAGTAAACAAGCGAATAATGCAAAAATCTGAAATTTTTAGAGGGAAAACTGTTCTTAAAGTACAGAAAGAGAGCTGTGGATGAAGAGTTGTTTTATTGTGGTCGAACCAAAACAGCCAAAGTAAGAGGGAGTTTTTGACGATGCTTATGTGAAGGGTAGTTTTGATCTTCTTTTGCTGCCGGTTCAGTCAATTTTGGTTAGAGATTGATGAAACCTGCAGCATCAGAATCTGTGAGCTGTCAGTTTTCAGCCCCGGCGGCGGGTCCGCGTACGTGCTGTCGGGTGAGAAAGCCGACATCTCACCGATTCTGATGAGTCAGGTCCGGGCTTTGTGTTTATGTCTTTGTGTGGAATCCGTGCTCTCATTTACCCTTTTTGCTGTTTGGTGGTCGTTGAAATAGTTTTGTGAGCTTTAACCTGAGATTCTGGCGTTTCTGGCAAAATACATTTATATTTAAAAATCAATTCAGGATTTTAATGGATCGATATCGCTTTATTCAAGCTAAAATCGATTATTGAAACCCACCACAACAGATGACAACCTGTCTCCAAACTCACACCAGCTGCAGTCACTCTCACATGGATTTGGAAAGCTCTGCAAATATTTACCGTCTAATTCATGAACAGACTGTCATAACACTGCAATCAGTCTGAGTCGCTGTGATTAGTGCAACCCATCCCTTTGAAATAAGTGACTTGACTTAACTGGTTGTATTGTGGTTATATATAGAAGCAACGTTGCCCAGTACTTAGGTCATGTTGCAGCTACAGATGCTGTCCTGTGGCAACTATCTGTGGAGGAGTTTTAGATGTACGAGGTTCTGCCTGGACTCTGAGTGGACAATGTGAACGTCCGTGTATCAAAGTAAAGCAGTGACCAATTCCATTTTATCACAAACAGGTTCCATGTAATTACTAACTTAACCAAGTTAGTTTAACTGCAGACTGATTTTATTTCACTGCAGCTTTGTCTACATCTCGATCCAACAAAGTCTCTTTGAAGACAGCAGCTGACCGTGAGTGGTCACAGACTTGGTCCCCGTTTTCAGAACAACCTTTTCAGAGACTGTAAGTTCATTGTACACGTTTGCACTGTGGTCTGCAACCACTGCTTTCACTGTAGCATAACCCTATGGGAAAACCAAAAGAATAATGATTGCAGTATGAGCTCTAAAAATGCCCTGAAAATGCGTTTTACTTAAAAGTAGTTCATGCAGAGCTCGGCTCTGTAGGGGAAAAATGCACACACCAATCAGGAGGCAAAGATGAAATCAGATGTGGGTTTTTTAAAATCAAACCCCATAGGCACATGTTAACAGTCCTAAAACGTGCTATAAGAATATGAATTTTATTTTGAAATATTATTAACTAGCTATGGCTGTGCAGGTCACTCTCCAATCCTGGACCTGACAGTAACAGCCTAGTCTTTAGATATGATATGCACCGGTTCAATCGATGCACCTTTAAATATAATTTAAAAAAACTGGAAGCTTTTGTTTCTGAAGCCATTTTTGGGTTTGAAGTGAGAGGGGCTATGTGACAGAGCGAGCAAGCTGCAAACACCCACTCCGTCGCAGATAACAAGTCACAGGGTTAGTAAAGTGTTAAGCTTTCATTGCCAGCAAAGCCAAAAGTTATAGAATGAAAAAGATGGAAAAGGTTTAGTTCAGTCTGGCTCTGCCCGGACAGTCAGGCAGAGGAGGCTTTACCGGCTGCAGGCTGAGGGCCGTTGTTACTGGGTGTGGCCTTATTCCCAAACACAGCATCGAAATCTACGGTCATGGCGTGGCCGCTCTGCTGCAGAGGTTGGCTGTCCAGTCCTGAGGAATGCAATTAAATATGACTGATTAAAGCCCCGTTTGTGCTATTAAAGCTGCGCGAGATAGCAGCTGGAGACGCTTTATCTGACACACTTTTACAAAGGAAACAGCTGTACATACATCAGACAGGCTCAAAGTCATGGCTTTGCTTTAAGTAAGGATTCCAACACCTCCTGCTTAACTAATCCCATTAGATTAGGAGCGTGGACGCTACAGTCCCCAGTGTGCTGCCATTGTTGTTGCTCGGTGACTGGGGAATCTGTCAGTTAAGCCAGTGCACGAGGAAATCCACTGATGCACCTTTTTGTCTTTCCGCATCCCCGACTGGGATTAGGAGCTCGAAGCCTCGGGGGGAGCGGGTGTCTTTGTGGGATCCACAAAACAAGAATACGCCCCAAAAACGTCACCATAAAGGACAGATACGTAATTATCAGCACGAAAAATGCCGCTCTTACAGCGTTCAGAAAAAGTGACGGCCTTAACAACTAGCATGCTGCTGTTTGTGCACCTGTAATTGGCAATTCTGTCATGGCACAAGTTTCCCTGAGTAAAACTTTGCGTTTATGTAAAGGAAGAATATGACATTTTGGATATAAGCTCATTAATTCCCCAGAGATGCACCGAGCTGATATCTAAACTGCATGCGACACTGGTTTGGTGCTAGCTCGGAAAGCTCATCATTGGGACCAATCTATTCAGCTATATTACACGCCGTGCTGTCCTTTCAGCAGAAGTGCACCAGCTTTTAAGTTTGTGTTTGTTGTTGTTTGTTTGGCTTTTTGCTTTACCAAAAACTATGTTGACACCCACTGAAACGCTCCAACAAAAGCACTTTCTTTCTCTTGCTCATTATGTTTGGTTTTACACTTACTGGGAAGCTTTAAGCGCATCTACAGCAGGGAGAAGGAGCCGTCTTCTACCTGATTGCTATCATCTTCGCTTCACCTGTCTCTTGTGTGAGGAGGTGCACTCACAGTAAAACAGAGAGCAGAGAAAAAAAAACACTGGCGCAATCATGAAAGACTCAAACCGAGCTTGAATGAATCAAATGGTAAAAAAAAAAATGAAGTGAATACCATTTATTTTTCGGTACGATGGTAAAAGTGTGAGCCAGAAAAAACCCTAAATAGGATAATTCCAGCTGGAACATTTGGACAAGTCGACGTTACAGCTCGTAGTCTCGGCTAGCCACGCGTTCTCTGTAAAGTTTTCCCCAGCACAGAGGGAAGCATATTTCCCACAAATATTAAAGTACTCCTTTAAAATACATCCTTCGTCTATTGCCCGACTGAAACCCGATCAGCATCTCGTAATCTTACATCCTCTGACGTTTCCTGAAGCAACTAAGCTTTGTGGTATTTCTGAGTAAAGTGCAGGGGACACTTATCTGAGCTTCTGGGTCCCTGATAATGTGAAAGGCTCATATCTCAAGTGAGGAAGTCGCTCTGACTGTAACATGTGGCCAAACTCTGCATAATCCTTTCTCATAAAACCTTTAATACGCCGCACTAGCCGGGCTTACAGACGCGTCTTTGCGCTACTTTTTGATTCGACGTGGAAGATTGCAGCTGTTTTTTTCCTCTCCACACAAGTTTGTTGGGGTGCAGTCTGTGCTCAGCTTTTCAGCCTCAGCCACAAACAACAGGGAGAAGTCTCTCGCTTCTGTACTGAGCAGCCGAGATTGCAACGCAACACAAGACGCCGACTGGGTCACGCAACATTAGCCCCTGAAGAAAACACGATGGTGGTGAAAGAGATGATGATGGTGATGGTGGATGGATGGTTGGTTGCCATGATGAATGGTCAGATAGATGAATGGGCACACAGGTGCTCGAGTGGCGGCCAGAGGGGATACTGCAGAAATAAATTAACTTGTGCAAGTCTGACTTATACGCATGTCTGCATCCCTGCTGGTGCATTCATGTATATTTATTTTTATATATATATATATATATATATGTGTGTGTGTGTGTGTGTGTGTGTGCAGGTAACGTACCTCCCCAGGCACTGTTGGCGTTGGAGATGGAAGGAGTGCTCTGCACAGCGGGGATGAAGGTCGGCTGAAGATCAAACAGGTCACTGTTCAGATTGGGCACACTGAGGAGAGAAAAGCAGAGAGGAAAGCCACAGAAGAGGCGAGCGGGGAAAAAAAGAAGAGGGTGAAAGAAATGAGGATGAGTCGAGAGGGAGGAGGAGAGAGGGGAGAAAAGGGGAACAGGAATCGAATAAGTCAGCGAGAGAACAGAGAGATACGGAAAGACAGATGGAGACGCAGCATTAATATTTAATCAATTGAGCACAAATAGCTAAAGCCCCCACTAAAAATGTTCGTTTGTCACAGATAAAGATTAATCCTCCCGCTCTGAAGGGCTGTAAAAACTTCCAGAGAGCAATAAAGCAGTTAGGAGCAGTAAATTCGGAGCGTGCACACTGGGCCTAAATTCTGTCCTGATTATCGAGAATAAATATTCTTACCTTACCACCGCTACAGGAGACGAGATACAAGGATGTGTTGTGTTGGATAAGAAATTAGTTGTTTTTTTTAAAAAAAAAAAAAAACATGCTGACAGCAAAGATGTATGTATATTTTAATCTCGGTTGCACTCCGAGAGGAGGTTTGTTAGCAGATTTAGCCCACAATGGCTTCTCTTCCTTGTGTCCTTGTTAAATCCAGAATCAAGTTTAAAATCCTTCTCCTCAAATACAAGGTCTTAAACAATCATTTAATAATAATCATCAACTCTGAGTCTCTTTTGTCCTATTTTCCTCCCTCGCCCCCAGCTTGCCACAGCAGATGGCCGCTCCAGGTTTCTTCCTGTTAAAACTGAGTTTTTTCCCCCCCACTGTCGCCAAACTGCTTGCTCATAGGCAGTCATCTGATTTTTTGGGGTTTTCTCTGTATCATCGTGGGGTTCCCCTTACAATATAAAGGACCACCTGTTGAGCTGAATTGAAGTAGCTGGGTACCAGCACCTAACACCCACTGCAGCCCTAATATTTTCAACATTTCACCCACAGGAGCTGTGTGCAAGAATGTAAATATCATCATGTCTCCAGAGCAAAGTCGGCGTGATGCTGAATTTCAGGCATGTGAGAACAATTTAGCTACGTCTGTCATGTGTTCTGCCTCCTGGCAGCTCCCTCAAGTGTTTCCAGTAGTGAGAACGTGTCTGCAGTGGATTATCTCCTGTAGTAAGAATATAACAAGGACACTGTCCTGACCGATTCTCCTCATATCGCCCAAAGTTCATGAGTGACGCCGTAATGTAAGGTTAGATCACAACATGTGCTGATGTAACCTGGAGTTATGCCAGGTTGTAGCGGAGGGTTTCAGATGGCTTACAGAGTAACTGCGGTCTAAGTTTAACACAATGCAACGGTGTTAGAGCTACAGCTTAACCGGCTAGCTGTCAAGGAGTTGCGCACAGTCAGTGGTGCTGTATCAGTTACCATATTATCAATTGGGATATATTAAAAACTTTCATGATTTGCTGCTCTTGTTTGAAAACTCGTTGCTTGCAGCGTGAAGTTAGACGTCTGCTGCCCAGGGGATGGTGGGAAAAGGCAAAAGCACTGCATATTTAAGCTAATGGCTCCTTTTCAGTGCGATGGGTACGACTCTGTGTGAGGGCGGTGTTTGGTTGTGCGGCGTGCTCACCTGTTGGTGGACAGCGTGGAGCTGAAAAACTCCGGGGTCTGCGTGACGTGGTTGTTGTTGTTGGCGCTGCCTATCGACTGGCTGCTGGGGGAGGCCGAGGGTGGAGTCTGCATGCTGATCTCCTTCAGGCGCTGGTCCTGGAGGGAGAACACACAGCCGGGAGTGAGAAAAGCAGCACAATGTGATCAGGAAGGCAACATTTAAACAGCTATTTCCCACCGAAATGAACAAGAGGCTCGTTTCCAGCAAGCTCCCATCCGGGGGAAGTGACACACAGTGTGCACTTGAAGAAAAATGTATTTTCACAGAGGAAAGTACCAACCTTACCCTGCACA
>VUQR01012564.1:25237-36223 GCA_015108515.1 Hemichromis elongatus | reverse complement strand
TGTGGGGGAACCCCCCCCCCCCCCCCCTACTTCCTTCAGGCAAAAAAAAAGAAAAATCACCCAAGATTTTCAACTATGAGACAAAGTATGCTCAATTTAATAAACTGTCAATCTAATCAGGGCTGCAGCTTATGATTATTTCATTATGGATAAATCTGTCAGCTAAGGACACACCAATTGATAACTCGCCTCTATCATATGGTGCTGATATTTGAACAGCACCAAACTGAGCTGGCTTAGGAATGGCAGAGACTGTGACAGCGACAAAGAAACTAAATGACACTGAGATCAGTCACATATTGTGGCTGTGTGTTATGAAAGATGTTGCGGTGGGTGAAATAGATCTGTCAGAAGAAACTGCTCTATGCCAAGTTAATTTTTGACTCATTGTTATATAAAATACCAAAACAAAAAACTCTAAAACCACAGACTAAGCCGGTGTCTCTGATTACATGAATCCATATTTAGCCTACATTTGCTACTTTAAAGATACAGTCAGCAATATGTTTGAAGTTATTTAACAGTAAAAGAGAAGACTGTACTCAAATATGCATAGAATACTATGTAATTACTTATTGTAATCTTCCAGCAATCTGATGCCTTCTCATAAACTCATAATTCATCTCTTAAAAAGCTGGTTTGCAGAAGCCAGCTTGTTCACCAACTATATTTGAAAACAGTGGCCTGAGAAGGACAAGTCATTGCAGACTATGGCATTTTACGTATGCACATTTTTTTGTATGCACTGCTGACAACAGGTTGGCTAAACCATAACAGTAGGTCATAAACTAACATTATGCCAGCTAATGTTAGGGTCAAGTGTTAAAAAAATAAATAAATCACTTCATCAAATGAGAGTTTATTCACTAAGTGTCCTATTACAACAATGTTAAAGTCACTTCAAAGAAACTTTCACTAAACCCGGCTAACAGCAGCTAACAGGCACTAACAGCAGCTAACAGAGGCGAGCAAATGGGCTTGCTGATGGCTCAATATATCCTCAACAACTTGTCTCAGTATGGCTGTCATCACAGAATAGTTATCTTTTCTAAGTTGGGGACCCTTACCGAATGCCTTTCCCAAAGTTTTGTACCTTCTTTTCTTTGTGTGTGTGTGGTTTTTGTGTTGCAGGAGTTTCCTTGGTTGAGATTTAGAAGATTCATATGTTTTTGGTTTATTCTGCCTCCATTGGATAGCAGATCTTGTCCATCATTTCCTATATTGTGCCAAAACACAGCCATAGACTAAGGCTACTCGGGCACCTCCAATTATGCAGTGGGCACTTTTCCTTCACTCCCCTCTCTTCACTACCTTTGTATAACTCTACAGCACGCTATTAACATCTGTTCACTCCTGCAGAGTTTTACCTGTTCTCTTTCTCCACGGAGCGAATGTGATTCTTCAAGATGGCAATTTCTCCATCGATGTTGTGGCATTTCAAACCAAATATCATAAGACAGCGCTCAGTTTGACCTAAAATGCGTGCCTGAGCCCAGAAAGTCATCCAGATTTATCAAGTCAGAAAACTGTTTTCCCCACAGACTGAAGCTGAGAAGTAGCTTTTGCAATCACACCTATAAGCCCCTGGTGGACATTAAAAACAATGCCGGCTTGAGGCACTTCATTTTTCAGACCCAGAAGCTACATCCATCATTAATATTGTCTACAGTTGCAGCAGATGGCTGCCCCTGCTGGAGGTCTCTTCCTGTTCAAAGGAAGTTCTTCCTCGCCACTGTTGCTGAGGGAGAAATGTCTGACTGTTGGGGTTTTTTCCCCCTTTACAGAAGTTTACTTCAAAACTAGTAACTAAAGTCAACTGACTGACAGACCAACTGTACAACAGGGCTGCTAGTTTTGGTTTAAATGTGTTCTGTAGAAAAAACACACTCTTTAATAATGCTCTATCACAAAGCCCAGCAGCAAATCATCACCATTTAGAAACTGAAGAAAAAAAAACATTTTGACAAATAATTAATAGCTTCATTATTTCTCAAAACCAATGTTCTATACAATACAGCCTAATAGTTTCTGCTTCTCTAATATGGGGATTTGTGCTTTTTTGCTCCTGAATAATATCGCAACAAAACCCAATATTCTTGATTTTTTTTGTTTAGTTTTTGCTGTTTGACCAACTACTAAATGAAGCAATTAACGATGCCACTTACTGCAGTATTTTACACAGATTAATTAAGACAACTAACAGATGGATCGGTAAAGCAATCATTAGCTGCAACCCTCTTGGTGATCAATTTCACTCCACTGAATCCAAGGACGGGCTTTCTATTTTTAACAAATTTATAACTACAAAGAAGGCAAACAAACACACAAACAAACAGAAACAGGTCATTAACGGTATTGAAGTGAATTATAACGTGTGTTTATGGGTGGCAGTCTAACAAAGAAAACAATGTCCTTGATGTTCGACCATAAACCACGGGGAGGATAAAAACGACGCTTCAAGCGATTCCACTGAACTCACAAACAAAAAGGAAAATTTATTCTTGACAATTAAAAAGTGCTGTTGCTGTCCTGTTTTTCAAGCCCTTCTTTTTTTTTCAGTTAGCTTTAATTTTATTGATTCAAGGTCTAAAGCTCATTGTTCGGGGTTTTTATATCGGCATCAGGCCTGCCGATGGTGCGGAGCGCTTAAGCAGGCCAACTTTAACACAGCTCAGCCTGGTTTTTTGAATCTGTAACGAGCATTTAGAAGTGAAAGGGAAAGCAGGAAAGCAAAATCAATTATACCAGAGGGGAGCTGCCTGGATTCAAACAGTAAATTCAGGTTAGATGTTTGGGGCTTTTTTAACTTTCTTTTAAAGAAACAAAAAAGGAGTAGGGTGGAGAGTGAAAAGGAAGTAAACAACTGGTCAGGAGGGAGAAACAGGCATAGGCAGGGGTGAAATAAAGTGTGAGTCAGTGGATGAAAGCACAGAGAGAGCGGTGAGATAACAAGTAGTGCTGCAGGAGAGACTCTGTGGGGGGAAAAAAGGTGAGAAGGTTGGAATTAGAAAGGTGGACGGTGAGATGTACACTGACCTGTGAGAGATCTGGGATGTCACCCTGATCTATTCCAACTTGCTGTCGTCAAAAACAAAATAAAAAAAAATAAAAAAATAAAAACAAAACAAACAGGGGAGTCATTACTTCATGCAGCGGCAGTGTCAACAAAAACAGAAATAAACATGAAAAAGTTTGACATCTCAACAGTGAATGACAACAATGACTGCACAGTGATAAACATGTCTGACCGATGAGGGAGAGAAGGCATGAATGATGGCGTGATAACTCTGAAAACACTCATAAAGGACGCCATAACCTGCACCAAAACCATCTCCAAAACATTAGGACACGACATCAACAAGATTATTTTCCTTCTCTCTTTCAAACCTGTTGTCAAACTCACCTTCAGGCTTTACCAGCAGGAAATATGAATAACGTTTAATCCTGTTACTTGAAGACACTTTTATATAGTGGGGAAAAAAATGTACAGCCCCTTTCAATTATTAGACCAGGACAGTGTTTAAATAAATAAATGATCTGGTGTGAAGCAGGGATGAACAGCAACAATATTGTGTAGATAGTGGTGCAGAAACAGTGTATGTAAAACTAAGTGCAGGAGGACAGAAGGCATCAGGAATGACCTTGGAGAAACAACTGCTGATAAAGATTATAAATCAAATTCGGAACAATTTAAAGACCATCATTCTACACCGAGAAAGACGATTAACAACTTTCCCAGCAAACTCAGCCCGAGTTCAGAGAAACTGCAAAATAACCCGGAGTTACATCTCGGACTCTTTAGGCCTCCGTCAGCATGTTAAAGGTTAAAGTTAATGACATCACAGTTAGAAAAAGGCTGAATAAGTACGGCTTGTTTGGAAGGACTCTCAGGAGAACGTCTCTTCCCTCTAAAAAGATCATGGCAGCAAGTTTGAGGTTTCCATAACTGCATCTAAACGAACCACAAGATTTGTTGAACAATGTCCTTTAAAAAGACAAGATAAAAGTTCAGATGTGTGGTCGTAATTCACAGCTCTACATTGGAGACAGCCAAAGTCAGCATACCACCACAAACACCTCACACCAACTGTCAGGCACGGTGGAGGACGGGTGAGGAATTTGGGCTTGTTTTGCAGCCACAGGACCTGGGCACCTCGTCACTGAGCTGAACATGAACTCCTGTGAATACCAAACATCTGTCTGACAGATAAGGACAAGGAGTTTGATTGTTTCTCAGCCATTCTGTTTCAGATTTGCTTGGGTTCAAAGTGCAGACATCAGCCTGACTGAAACGCTGCGAATGAACAAATACCCTCAAGCCTCAATAAACTGACTACACATGGTACAGAAAACTGGGCCAAAATTTCTCCAAGATGATGTGAAAAACTAATCAAGTCATACAGAAAACCTTCAAAGTAGCTCTACAAGCTGCTCAATCATCAGGTGTGCTAATTTTCTATAAACCATTTCTGTGCTTAGCTTCATTTTGCTAATAAAATAAGGACATCGTGCAATTTGTCATATGTTGCTGTTCATCTGAGGTTGTGTTTACCTGCTGAGGACTAGATTATTTTTGAAATTATGTCCTGATATATAAAACATTATAATTGAAAGACGGCGTATATTTGTTTCCCCTTTTGTTCAACTTTAACAAGCAGGCTTGCATATGAGAACGCTAATATCCTTAAAAAAAAAAAGAGAAGTAAAAACAAATGAGAGTCAGATTGGACGTTAAACAGTCTTTACCCTGCTAGCTCCCCAGTCCAAAGTCCTTTTAATGTCTGATTGAGCCACTTTAAACATGTGCCTTCCAAAGACGGTATTTTAATTCTCATTTTAATTCAATATCTGTACTTACATGTTTGATTATCTATCCTGTTGTGATTTATCAGAAACAGCCAAACATAAATATCAAGAGCGCATTTCAAACGAATCCAAGTCAAAGACGTTGCTTTCACCTATTAAACTCGAGCTTAAGAGTTTAGGAAAATGGGAAGGTCCCATTTTAACAGGAGACCATTTACCCTTCAGACTTCTTTCACTAATCACACGACAACAGGGGTAAATCTCAGAATTAATGAGGACCAATGTCCAGTCACCTCAGTACTCTCACTGGTCATGTTGCTCCCTTTGATAAGAACAGATCTGAGCCACTGTTAATGCTTCCTGAGGAAAAGCTGCTTTCTTAAAACAATGTTCAACCCTCATGTGCGAATCTGCTTCAACAATTTTCCGTTTAATTAAAAAAGGTAAAACCTCAAGATCTCAGTTGTTCTTAGCACATTTACTACAGTGATTACTCGTCGTTTAGATGTAGCGTTAATGGTCACTGGCCACGTGGAGCAGACGCATCTGTACCACCTCGCTACCGAGACATGTCGTTTAATTTATGGATATATCATAAACTATACAGATGGATTATGTGCTAGCTTTTAGTTGATTTTGGAGCCTTGCAAAGGAAATCCCTGAGATCAAAACCCTCTACATGTTTGAAACATATCATGTGAAACATGGAAGCGAAAAAAAATAATAAAAATGAATAGCTCAGAGCGCTCCTTAAAAGCCAATTATAAAAGACAAAAGGAAAGTGACTGGGAACATTTATTTTTTATGTACATTAATGGAGAGAACATAAAACCCACTAATGTGGAAGTTACAGCAGCTGATCTCACTGTTTTAAGTGTGCTCAAACACCGGGAGGGATGGAAGAGAGAGGGCACCAGAGGGAAGACAGAAAGAGGGATGATCTGTAGGCGCTGGGCGAAGGAGAGCCACATGAGTATCCATCTCTGTCAGGGGCGGAGGGAAGAGCGAGGGAGGAGAAAGGATGAGATGGAGGAGTGTGGGGAGCGGAGGGAGAGCGAGCTAACGGAGCGCCTAACCACATGCTCCATCTTCGGGGTTATTTTGGGTGCATATATATGTAAGTGTGTGCAGCAAATGTGGGATTGGGAGGGCAAGTTAGAAACTCTGGTTTGAAGAGCGGACAGTAGCTGTGTGAGCAAAAATGTGGCCCTCTTTATGTGAAAAGCACGTTTGCAAAAGTTCAGTTTCACCATATCTGTAGGTTTTATTTATGCATATATGAAGTTAAAAAACTTTAAGCAAAAGGGTTAAAATTGTCTTCAAAATAAATATACCTCTGCCACTTTGAGGAACTCCGACAGCTTCGTCATCCTGTAAAGAAACTTCTTGTAGATGTCCAGAGCGTCTTTACACTGGTTCTTCTTCATGTCAAAGTATTTCTCTACAGAGAGGGAGAGACATACAAATTTAAAAGGAAAAAGGAAGACAGAAGTGTCAAGTACAGAACAAAAGTTACAAGTCTTGAGCCACACCTCTTTTTTTTTTTTTATATATTTGTCTTCCAAGCAGCCAGACCTCGGAAAGTAGCGGTGCAACGGATCAAAAATCTCATGGTTCAGATCGGATCACGGTTTAAAGTCACGGATCGAATCAATTTTCGGATCAGCAGAAAAAGAAAAAAATTTAACTGGCCATTTACTTTATTTTTTGCCTATTAAAAAAAAACAAAAACATTCAACTCAAGACTCAGCTTTAGCCCCAGTCGGATTGGGCGGCAAAGGGCTGCTTAAATACTGCAAACTCCTCCGCTCCTCCACTTGGACCGCTAGCGCTGGCCATAACTATCGCTTGACAGACTGGCCACGCTCACCATTAACATACTTTTTTACTTCTTTTTTGAATCTTCGGATCACATGCGTGCCGAACCGTGGAGTGGGATTGGTTCAGTTTACTGATCAACCGTGATCCGTGGCACCACTATTGGAAAGTCTTCTTGAGTAATAGTTCTCCAGGTTCTCTGAAGGTCTTTCAAATTTCTTTCTTTCTTCTTCACTCACTTCCAGTCCAGTCCTTGTACCCGACCATTTTCAGAGGAATTTCTCTTTCTTGTTTAAGCCACTTAACAAATGCAACTAACTCAATGGATGATTTAGTTTTGTGTCTTTACAAAACAGACCGCTTAGAGAGAACCAATTTTAAACTGCATCTTTAGGCACTTTGTTACCAGCAGCCTGTCACATAAACGCATCATTTGTTTGCCTTTGTTTAGTTGAATCTATGAAAAAAGGCCAGTGATAACACAATTTGACAGGCATGAAATAACAGTTTTGCACCAACGAAGTGAAGAGCTGTTAGCGGACGATTTGTCATATGCCAGCAAATCTGAGAAAACTGGACGAGTGAAGGACACAAGAAGAAGTGACAGGCCTGGAAAAATTCTTACAGCAGTTAAACAACATCTGAAAATCATGTCCTTAAGAAAAAAAAATCTAGCAAAGACCAGACATAGTTCCACTAGAGACCTGCTGTTCATCAGAAATGGTCTCAGTGGAATCCGTAAGGAAGGGAAACAGGTAGGAAAGGCTGAGGTATGTCAGATTACAAGAAAATCAATGTCAACAGGTCTGATGGAGGGATGAATCTGAATTTGACATTTTCGGTTCAAATCGGTGTATAAGGAGGTGGTCAGGAGAAAGGTGGAGGCTCTGTCATGGTTTATGGATGCCTTTCACCCAGTGGTGTTGTAGATCTTTTAAAAACTGATGAAACGATGAACCCAGAAAAGTACCATCAGATTATGATCAGAAATGCAATATCATCTGGAAATGGTTTCATTAGTAACAGCATCATTTTTCAGGTTATAGTAACTGGTACCAGGTACTTTTTAATACCAGCTTGGCCGGTGTTCTAAGCGATCCAAGCAGGTACTAAAATGTTACGTTGCTACACTGCATGGCACCGATTAGCTGGTCAGTAGCCTCACTCAAGAAACTTGGCAACAAAAAACAATGCCCCCCGCCCGAATGGTTCAAGAAATCAATTACAGAAACATTATTTTCCTAACAATATACAAAGAAATGAGGGGTGGCTCAAGACTTTTACACAGTACTGTGAGGAAAGCAGGAAGTAAAGACGACAGGAACATGCATAAGATGATCGGCTGGAGAAAAAGAAGCGTTTGGCAGCTACATGACAGCTTGTCAAAACCTACTGTGCGCACACGTGTGTGTGTGTGTGTGCTGGCAAGAGTGTTTTTATACATCTGCTTGACAAGAGTGCGAGTGTGAGGACACACATAACACACACAAAAAACAAACAGCAGATATGCCTCATCATTTCTGACAACATGTAGGAGAGAAAGCATCACTGTTTGTCCCGCAAGTGTGTTCATATGTGTGTGTGTGTGTGTGTGTGTGTGTGTGTGTACCCAATAGGTTGATGACCCCTTCATTGTAAGCAGCAAACAGCCTTATGGAGTCCTTGAAGAGCAGCATGAAGGCTGAGTTGATCACACCGTTAGTCAGCTCATTAGGGTTGGCCTACAGAGAAGAGAGGGAGAGAGTGAGAGGGTAAAGGAGGCATCGCTCTCACATCTTTCCAAAGCTTTTCATAAAAATAAAACATCTCTTTCAAATACCGACACCTCTCCCCCATCGGCGTGAAGCGAACACATCACCACACACCGAGCAAATGTCAATTTAGCTTAGGTGGAGGGGGTAAAAATAAAAAACCCCGTCACATACACACACACACACTCACTTAATACACATTCAGTATGCATTTCAATGAGAAACCATCCATTTTTATCACTCTTTGAAGCTCACTGGCACAAACCACAGCACACTCACCAATGCACCGAGTCCCCACCCAGTCCTCCTCTGCCCTTCCTACATGCTCACACTTAGATGTGCAATATGTCCCCATAGTGTGATTTTTTTTCTTTAATACTCATATCAATGAATTTCAAAACTTTACAAACTGTTGTTTCAATTTACATTTTGATGAGAAAGTGAACGAAACACGGCTGACACGTATGTAGCGCACACAGACACTCAGTACCTGGAAATCCAGCAGAGCGTCCAGCTGGTTCTGGATGATGGGCAGCGTCTTGATCAGCTTCTCTGTATTCATGGTGCGCATCACGCCGTCAATACTGACAAAACAGGAAGCAAACGCGCACACAAACGCACAATTAGAGCGGGCACCTTGTGGAGGAAATGTAAATTCTGATGCAAATTAAGAGGATTCACTAAAAAGGAATGAAGTGATGATGCAAAACTATGTGAAGTGTGTAGTAAGTGAACCGATATTTTGCATACTGAAGCATCCTCAGTAGTGCAAAGTGCTTTTTTGAGGTGCAACAAATGTGCGACTGAAAACACTCTCTGATAAATAATGAGACTCTGCTCAGCAGGATCAGCGTGACACAGATTCAGTGTCATTCTACCGCGGCTGGACTTTCTGAAATTGAAATGATTGTGTACACACACACAACACCTTCAGAAAGGATGCACCCACTTTCACTTCAAAACACAGGGCTCCAGGGAGGCTGGAAAGCTTTAGCTGAGACATTAAATTGCCACAAATGAAGTGTCATAATCTGCATACAATGGCTCTAATTAAAGGTTTAGTTGAGAGAGGGGAAAAACAAAAAACCCCAAAAAACCCCAGAAATCTACAGCTCCTCTAGTGGCCATTTGACTGGGTCCAAAAGTGAGACTCGTGTTAAAATAGTCAACTTTAAATCAAAAACAAACATGTTTACAGCCAGATACAAAGACATTTATATGCTTCCTACATAATTTAACTCTCTTGGATTGATAAAGTATTCGGATTCTGATTAATTCAGTATTTTTCTGGAATTTAGCAATATATCTATGCTGATGACAATCAGCTCTATATGCCTATTATACCTAAACATCTGGATATGCTGTCCACCCTAGTTAACTGTTTATCCTGGTGACTGGCTCTCCAAATACTGCCTTGTCTTAAACTCCGACAAGACTAAGGCCATCACTACAGCTCGTAATGATAAACATTCAGTTGATAAGTTGTGGTTGGATACGTGGCATAACCAAAATTATTGCCACTGTGTGCAAATCGTGATCTTGTTACTTTTGAAATGGTCTTCGTTGAAGATGGGGACCAGGTTTGTGATCACTCGGTCAGCGATCATCTTCAAACTAACTTTGGTTCGTCGAGGTGGGGATAAAACGGCAACAAGACAGATTTGGTCTCCAACAGTTTGTGACTGAATGAGGTCATCGTGGAGATAACACGATATTTATTTTTCATCCACGTATCAAATCAGCAAAAATTACAAATCTCTTGCGGTCTACATACAGAAAATCAGAAATCCACATTAAGTCCTTATCTTCAGACTCCGATGAGAGCCTGATACAAATGAAACAGAAATTCCTCCACAGACTGATGTTGTTGCAGTAGGATAGAAATTTATCTGCAAAATGACACGTTCTGCAATATTACCCTTATAGAAAAACAAACAGAAGACCAGAAGTCTATTGCAAAGCAGCATGTTGTGCTCATAAGTGCAGACTGACGCAGACTGCAACGTAATCCGTCTGTGTTTTTAAAATAGATGGCAGTTATTTGCAAACCTTTGACAGTCTGTCTAAGAGTGATTGCAGACAGCACTACAACTGTTTGGAGACAGGCCGTCTTCCACCAGATGATCCGTGCAACTGCCACGTGATTAAAATTGCAACTACAGCTATTTACAATTGATGACATGACTAAAATGTAATACAATCACTTTAAAACCAGCATTTTTTTCATTGTTGCAAGTAGTTTGGCATCTCATATCTCATATTTATACTTGTGTCAGTACCATTAAACAACTCAAACACTCAGCTCCAGGTTTCAGGAGTAAAAGCCCTTTTTTTTAACGTGCAGTCTATGGAAACAACAAATCTACTCAAGCTGACTAAAAACAACCTGCAACTTTTTGCGTGCTTGTTTTTCCGTCCTAATTGTAATTGCTTATTTCTTTGTTCAAGCAGGCTGGGTGCAACATGTTCTCTTTTTCCATTCTGCAATATCTTACATGCATGAAACAAAAAAAATGTTCATTTTTGTCTGAAATGTCTCACAGGATAAACTGTAAAAAAAAAAAAAAAAAAAAAAAAAAACCAAAAAATTTTTTTTTTTTTACCAACATTT
>VUQR01012564.1:13423-25217 GCA_015108515.1 Hemichromis elongatus | reverse complement strand
AAAAAAAAAAGTTTTTTTTTATAAAAAAAAATATAAAAAAAGAAAATATAAAAAAAAAAAAAAAAAAAAAAAAAACACCAAAAACTTTGTTTGCTGTCCAAGTTTGAGGTTTTGCAGAGAAACTGCTAGTTCTGTCTTTGTCTACTGCCTTTCTCTAAGTGCATTGCCAAAAGATAAACACCGTCTCCGGCTGTGTGACAAGATAAGTGTGAAATGAAGAGTAAAGATGACAGCGTGTGTGTGTGTGTGTTTACCCTCTCTTCATCTTGGTGAAATCCACAGCCACCAGTCTGTAGGACATGGCCTTCTCATTCAGGTAGCGACTGTATCGCCTGATGAAGGTTGACATGTCATAACCTGGTGGAGCAAAAAAAAAAACCAAACTGTCTGAGGGAAAGAATTATGCTCAGTGTGAGTCATAAATAATATTTTGAGACTACTTTTGACTTTTAAACACTTTCTTCTTAATTATCAGAAACATTACGGTGTTCAGAGTGATGTACCTCGAGGCAAATCAACCCCATCTGGTTCTCTGAAAGGAAATTGTGCTGTGAATGATCTTCACAGCGGTTTGTTTGTGCTTTACCTTGCAGAGCTCCCTTATCCAGGAAGTTGTTCAGGTTAAACAGAGTGTTTCTGGAGGCCAGGTACTGGATGAAACGCTGCGATAAGAAAAGTAACAAAAGTTAACATTTGATCGAATTGAAGCTCTGCGAAGTGCGCACTAAAAAATAAAACAAATGAACCCAGACAAATAAACTGGATTTACTGGAGTTTTGACAGATGAATTTCCCACTTCTTAATCCTCCGATAGATGTGTTTTTCTTGGGAATCATCTTGGAATTATTTGAGCTACAGCGCATTTGTTCATGTGGTTGCTTGTATGAATCCCAGATGGTTGTAAACGCTGTGTGCAAATGAACCAAAAACACTTACAGTAAGGGCCTGAAAATGCCAGGACAGTGACATAAGTTTGGTTCTGTAAAATAGATTTGAACTGAAACAATCCAACATAACCAAAGTGTTGATTCTCCGCTTCTGGTTTAAGTGGCGGAATAAAAATACAGATTTAACCATTCAGGAATTCCAGCCTCTCTTTTATACACAGCCCCCGCTTTTTTCACAGACTAAAATCTAATTGGACAAATTAATAATTTCCCATCACCAGTTAAGGCAATACTGAAGCTTAGTCGCTTGAATCAAAGCTGAAAGTCTAGACTTTAATTGCATCTTCATTGTTTCTTTACAAATCAAACGCAAATTATTACCTCAAATCTCTACAAAATAAACACTGTGCATATGTATAGTTGGGTTGCACAGCATATCAGTAAAGCATAATGCTGATGCAAGATCTGTGAGACTATAGTTGGACAAAGTGGAGCAAGGTGACATGCTCAGAGTGCCATCTGTGCTAAAAAAGCATCCATACAGCTACAGGCTGATGGGTATGTCACAGTATTTAAACATAGTTGGTTGTAAACCAAGTCAGCAAATTGAAATTATGACCTTGTCAAACTGTAAGGGAGAGCCTTCTGACAGAACACAGAGCCAAAGAAGAAAGATGAGGGAAAGCCCACAGACGGTACAAAAGATGCACGCAGTTACTAAAGTCCTGTCTTAAAACCTCGAGAAACGGATGTGAGGAGGAGAGGCGGGTCTGACTGTGCCTGGTGGTTGAGAAAAATAAAACTACCGCAAAAAAAATCGTTTAATCGTGGCATGAGCAGGATTTACAAAATAGATTTTTTTTTTAGTGGGTCCTAAAATTAACGATCCCATAAATTCAGCAGGTAAGCGTTTACAAAGGTCAGGTCAATAAAACATTTCTCATAGATTTCTATAGGACCAGAAGTCTCCTTCCAACCACCTGGTCATCTGCACAGGCCACTTGTGCATTAGCTTCATTTTGACACCTCAGTTTAAAAGGCTACGGGTGGTGTTGTTACCCTGCTGGGCAAAGGGGGAAGTATAAAACTCTGTGACTTCACGGTCAAAATGAAAGGTCAACTTTACTGAAAATGTTGTGAATGCATTAGCTTGAAAAGGAGGCTACACAGGTGTGCTTAGTCAGGAATGATATAAAGGCCTCTCTTACTGATAGCTTATCTTTATCTACTGAGAATGTCAAATTTGGCAATATTGATGGAGTTCATATAATATATAAGGCACCTAAAGGAGACTAGCGATCTAAAGGTAAAATATATTACATTATACATATTATACCAACGCTACTGTTTCGGTATTTTTATAAAACAACATTGAAAACTTTTTCCCAATTTGATTATGATGGATTTTTATTATGATAAAAACACTTCTCCTGTCCGACTGTTGTAGCTGAATGGATTTTCAGGCCAGGTTTATCTCATTTTAATATCAACCAATAGGGGTGGAACATCTTTTAACCTCGTTTAAGATGACCCGCTAACTGTGTGTTCTACTACTTGTACCTCCGGAGGTTTTGTGCCACCTAAAGATTCTACCGCCAGGAAACCGAGGAAGCTACCTGCATGTTTTATTGCCTATGGGTAAGTTAAATTAATACGCTTTCAAAAATCAAAAGAAAAAGTTTGTTATTGTTATCGTGTGGTGTATGAACCTTTACAGGTTCTAAAGAAACCTCGACAGGTGATGTGCCCAGAGTCTTGAGGATTCATCCTCTCAGTGTCATAAATGTGGACTCTGACCACCAAATCAACCATCTACATAGTCCCCAAGTTGAGATTTTTATCTGGATATAAAGTATTAATGGAGTCATTAGGCTTCCTCCTCTGGGAACTTGAATATCTGCACATAATCTCTTCAAAAACTGGAGAGAAAAATACTTAGTGCCATACTTCCAGCATGAATTCCCTCATTATAAGAGCTATCTAAATAACTGGAGCCATAAAACAGTATCTACCTAAACACACACAATAACTTCAGACAGATAACGGTTTAAACCCACTAAAAAAAAAAGAAAAAAAGAAGGCTTATATGGAAGTATCCTTTAATATCAAGTACACAGTGGTATCTGCTTTGACTCAAACACTTCACTGTGATGACCAAATGTTTTATTTGCCTCCAGCACATGCATTACCTCAGACTGTGTAGTCTGTGTCTAAAAATTAACTTCTCTATTCTCGTTTCTTAGGATTCCTTTAGACTAGCTCACACAGAACTGGCAACAGGAAGCAAATCATTAACCTTTGGGAAGCAGGAGAGGATTGGCAGCAGAATATAATAAACAATTATGCAAACAGCCCTTTGCAAATGAGATCAAATCTTGAGCTAAAAGTCCTGTCATGACAGTGACAAATCATGTCAGCGCTGTCATTTAGACTTTCTCGACAGGCTTGTTTATATTTGAACGTTTTTCCACTGCAGTGTGACGTAAAGAAACCCGATCCTGCCAACTCTTAAATACTAGTCGCTTGTTCTTTTTGACAAATCTGATGTCACCGAGCAGGTGTGGGAAGCCTTGTACTTTCCATTTTCCAGGAAGAGGCTTTTGGTCAGCATGACTGCTCTTTCCTCTCACACCTGGGAGCTGCTACTATCCGCTGCTGGCCAGCTAATAACATTTGTTTTGTTTGTTTTTCGCTTTTTCCTCTCCCTATGTGAGAGTTTCTGAATGTTGAAATATTAATAATGTGGAGAACTGTATTTATTCACTTTCTGAATATCTGATTTTTCTGGCTAGAGCTGGATGAGCCAGACTTTTGGGAGGACCACAGTCTCCGAGTAGGTCCTGGCAGCTCATGCATATTTACTTTGGGGGGGGGGAAAAATGGTCTCAATCAAACTGGCAGAGAGCAACAAACCAGTGTTACCGACTTCCATCGCAAACAGTCCCACTTTAACCGTTCTGTACAAGCTGTCCTCGACTTCAGACTTGACTTAACAATTAGTAAGGTGCTGTCCAGCTAAGCCCTGTGCAGCTGTAAACCACAGGTATGTGCATTCAAACCAAGGTGTGGTAGTTTCTGCACTATTTACCCGAACACTGTATTATGTGTTGTACCCATTAAATTTGAAGGACTTTCAAGGCCCTGGGCCATGTAGAACTATTATGTACAGAAACAGACCATTTACTTGGGCATGTACTTAAAAACCACACAGTGCGAAGCAGTGCTAATGCGGCATAACATGCGAAGTTAGACGCTGGAAATCGAGAGTTTTGAGTCGTAATTTTTCGCACTCAGAAAGTTGCTAAAGCCCCAACAAACCTCCCACTGCATGTAACACTGAAACTTTTACACTGTACCACCACATTTGTTTATTTGTGACATGCTAAATCAACAGCACACAAAGCACTAACTAGGCTCGATCTGTGAAGTTGCTGCAGATATCATTTTAAGGGGCAAAGAACACCTGCATTGCATTGAATTCCTAATTGTGAATGAATGGCTTTACCTTGCTAGGGAGAAAAACAATCACAGCCACATTCTAACACATTATTAGCATAGAATTACTTCTGAAATCATCCTCACCCAGCTGCATTTAAAGAAGCTAACAAAGTGGTTAAAGCTAAAGCTTTTTAGAGCTCATAGCTAGCAACAAGCCAGTAGCCTCGGTATGAGCAAAGCATCAAAGCAGTTAGAAGGCAAATTATGGAACAAAGTTAAAAAAAAAAAAAAGAAGAAAAAAGTAAGGTACAATAACTGTTAATAATGTATTGTTGATCCTGTAACTTAATGAAGTAATGTTTAATCATTTTGTTTATTATTAAGATAGTGTTTTGCGTTTGAGAAAACTAGATTTTTTTTTGTATAAGTCATACTTGGAGAAAAATCTGAATCAGCCGAGAAAGTTGCAACGTTTTTCCTCTGTTTTCCAACTACTACTACAGAACTCAGCCAGTGACATCAGATCTTGTTTGTTTCTTAGGCTTATGTAAAACATGCTTTTCTGTATTATTTCAAGCATCTTTATTAAAAAGCTTCAGAGATGGCATTTTCAAAGATGTAAGAAAGGTTACCAAACATATGAGCTCCCATCATTAGTCAACGATCCTACAGTACAGCTGATATTTCGTTTACATGACAACAAATCAGTTCTTCAAGTTGCAACCACTTACTTTCATAAACTGCAGGTAATATTTTTAGTCTCCTCCACACGTGTGGCTTCTGAACCGTTTCATTTTAGAGAGAGAGAGTTGAAATTAAATACATCTGTGGCTCCGTTATCCAAAAAGTTGATTCTGTTCATCTGGACGTAGAGTTTTCAGTGGGAGAAACGTTTTGTCACTCATCCAAGTGACTTCTTCATCTTTGGCTCTTTTATGTTTCTGGTGAGTTTTGAGAGACCGGCAGGGAATCTAGAGACCTGAATCCAATTTTTGACTGGAAAAACTTAAAAGTTAACCTGGTTTCTCTCTTTACATTTGAGACATGAACTAGTATTTTGTCTCTCGTGAACAGTTCTGCTACCTCGTCTTCCTCGCTCTGTTGTAGTGGAAGGAGTCTTGGCTATCATCCGCAGTTCTGGGAACTCGGGCCTCGGGCTTCCTGAAAGCATCTTAACATTTAAGGCCGTCTCTGTCCAACTGACTTAAAATGATCTGAGCTTTGCCAGTTTGCCAATTCCTTATCTGGCAAATAACCAGCCCTGACTGGCTGGTCGGAGGATCTAAGAGAGGGTGTGTGTGCATGTGCGGTTGAGAGCAAAAACACGCTCGTGGGCATGTGTTGGATTTAGCTGATGTTTCCAAGGCCTCTGGGACTGTTTAAAAAGGCATAAAGAATGTGATTTGGTTCTTGTCCTTTTTTGTTTTTATCCTGTGTGCACACACAAACCCTTATTCGCACTGTAGGGATTCAGCTTCCAACTGTGGACAGAAATTCAGTCCCCAACAACCTAACCATTGATTTGGAGGTTTTAAGTCTAGTAGTAGAGGGATGTTAGGGTCAAATTAAAGTTTAAGTTGAGGTCAAGGCCAGAAAGCTGCCGGGTAGTTAATGTGAGAACAGTTTAGACTAGCATCAAAATAAGTCGAAGAACATTTTTGGGTTATTCCTGACAAAGTCTTACATGTGTAATTTAAATAAAAATCCTTTGATTAATCTGCCAACTATTGTTTCAACCGAGGCTTTGCCTATAAAAATAAAAACTAAAACTATGCTATGTCCCATCTCTCCTTTGTGGATTGCACTACGTCCAAGCATGGCTGCTTTTTGATTCCTTCCAGGAAGTGCGAAAGATCTGTCACATCCTGGACAGGGAGGAACGCTGGTTTGAAGTCAGGGAGGCCATTTACGTAAAAAGGGAGAGACCATCTCTGAATCGAAGAGGGGGCCCGAGGGCATATCTTTCACCATCTTACAATGCTGTGATTGCAGCCATTCCCCAGCTCTCTGTGAATGGTACTCATGGCCATTGATCAGTGGTTGTTGATTCTCATGACCAGGGGTCCCCAATCCCAGTCCTACAGGTTTTAGATGTGTCCTTGATCCATCACAGCTGATTTAAATGGATAAATTACCTCCTCAACATGTCTTGTAGTTCTCCAGAGGCCTGGTAATGAACTAATCATGTGATTCAGCTGTGTTGACCCAGGGTGAGATCTAAAACCTGCAGGACATCGGCCCTCGAGGACTGGGATTGGGGACCATTCAGTCATGAGAATTTGCATAATTATGATGTTTATAATGATTGTTCCTTCAGTGGTGCTGGTTTCAGTCATTATGCAAATGTATTGTTTATAAGGTTGGGGAAAGCTGCAGTTAGCTGAGACTGAAGAAGTCACTTGGATGAGTGATGAAAGGTTTCTCCAACCGAAAATGCCACGTCCAGATGAACAGAATCAAACTTTGGGGGTGAACTCCCCAACCAGTTGGCAAGTGGTTGCTTGCAGTCACAAAGGTCTTGACTTGATCATGATCGCTTCAGTCTCTACCAGGTAGGCACTGACACCTGTAGTTTGCATGAAAGACACAGACTTGTCTGCAAACCCTTGCTAGCCAACCACTAAGCTGTACTGAAACTTAAGAAACTGCAACACAAATGGAAACACAGCATTGGCAATGGTTGCCAAACAGTCTGTAAAGTAAATAAGGCTTGGAGCAAAAATGAGCTGGAAGTCAAAATTGTAACAGATTAAAATCTAAATAATCGTCCTACTACAATCCAACTTCAAGGACAGAACAGCAACACTTGAATATTTCAGCAACCCTCTGTAACATTTAATGGAGAGCAAATTTCTGCTGCATAATGAGTCATTTTCGACAGCTATGAGGTCTACTATAAACATTCATGTTCCTCACATGATGATGTTTACTGGCTTACTGGTGCCGTTATCAGACCATAATTTGTCTTTTTCAGTAGCAGGCTGAATGGCTGCAATGTCATTTCACTTCCCATGAGCATCTCTGGCACATGCCAAGCATTATACCTGCTTAAATTCAGGATGCTGCCATGGTGATATTACCACTTAGCTCAAAGCACAGCTGTGCTTTAACAGAGTCTCACAGAACCACTTGCGTGACTGCAGACTTGCTCTTGCTGCTTGCTGAATGGCTTTCAAACTGTTGTTTTCTTGTTTTTGTTTTTCCTGGTGATCTACAAACAGATTGAGCCTTTCAGCTGAATGCGTGCCCTTACATTGTCCACTAAAGTACTCAAAAAAACTAACAGAAAGGACAGGATACCGTCCTTGGCTTTGTTTGTGTGACGGTGTTTAGTATTCTGGTCGAGTCGCAATGAACCGAGGATAAAAATGAAACTTAGACAAGATGGTCACAGAGATAAAGAGAGGAAACAAAGGAGAGATGGCAAGAAAAAGAGCTCATAAACTTCATAAGCTCCCTTTCTCTGCCTCTTCTTCTGCGCCAACCGCTTTCTTCCTCATCAAAAGTCCATTTGACGACAGCCTGCCTTTCTCCCTCGGTCTCACATACAGAGGCGGAGGCAGAGAGAACCCACACAAAATGCATGGATATGGTTAAAAGGAGCGGGGAGAAAAAAAAAATCTATAAAAGGGGAAGAAACACTTTGTGTAGAGAGAGAGTGGGAGATTCGGAAACCCGCTGAGCCCCAGATTATTCCGCAAAGACAGTTCCAAGAAAAAGACGCAGAGATTCAGATTTAGAGAAATGGTCTAAGAATAGAGGAGGAGACAGTGAGAAGATGCATAGACACTAGATGGTGGAGAAGCAGGTCGGCACTGGTTGTCAAATAATTCATGTTAGCATATCGGAGAACAACCTCATGCATTATTGATGCATTCAGATCTCAGCTATACTCCCTGCCTCCCTTCCACCTCTACTGTGCAACATACAGAGCTACCACACACCACCTTCCTCTCTTCAATCCATTTCCCCACATCCGACCCTCAAGAGTACACAAGTTGCTGGTTTCCGTAGTAACACCATGGCGTCTATGCTGACCTAAAGCATGTTTTTGTGTGTGTGTTTGTTTTCTTCCCTCCATTAGTCAGGTTATGTGTGGAGGAGATGCTAAGGCTGGAGCTCCGTAGATAACAGGAGCAAACTGAGGAAAATTTTATCTGACTTATTAAGCTCTGTAATGTTTTACTGATTTTTGCGCATCAGCTACAGAAGCAATACTCAACGTGTAGACACATGGTCGTACCCTTCAGAGCTTCAGTGTTTCTGGGTATATATAATTAGAAAAAAGTATATTTTGCTCCTTATTTTCAGGTCTTTTATTTGTTTATACATGTAAGAAAACGCCACGCGATTTGCTATTGGACAATCCTCTCACTCTTACATTAAAAGGTAACCACGTGACCCTGACCTTTCCTTTATTGTTTCAGTCTGTAGGGGTGTTATCACTTATCAGTGGGATATCAGAATCTCATCGCATTCTTAGGACATTCTCCAACTCCATCATCTTGGACTGTGCTGGTGGCAGCCCTCGGCGTTTCGCTCCGGAGGCTCCATTGCGAGCTGAAGGCCAGAGGGTCACTCTAACCATACTTGTAAGCAGATGGGGTGCCGATTCACGTGCCGCTACACCAAGCTCGCTGAAGCTACAGAGCAGAACAAGCACTAGAATAACCAGCTGCAGTCCCAGATGGTGGAGTTGGAGTTCACCAAATCTATCGCTCAATTATCCATTTGTCACCAAGTATTTGCAAATAAAATATTTGCAGAGGAGAAATGTAAGAGCACAGTTAAACACATATACCACCCACCTACTACAAATGTGACTGAATCAACTGGCAAACACAGCAAAGCATTACTGAAATTACGTCCTTGCCTGTAAAGTGAAGCTAATAAAACATCTCAAACCTGCATTCTTTTGAGCGGCCAGTAGTACCGTATGTTCCGCACTATAAGGTGCACTTAAAATCCTTTAATTTTCTCAAAAATCAACAGTGCGCCTTATAATCCGGCGCACCTCATGTATGAATTCTGGTTGTGCTTACTGACCTCGAACCGATTTTATGTGGTACACAGCTCTCAAAAATTTTTTTAGTACGACTTTTGTAAGCTACGAGGCCGCACCACTTGATGGATTGTCGGAGCATTACGGCTACCGTAGTCAGGAGCCTCACAGAGTAATCTGGGTCCAAAACTCCGTCCACTTCAGGTGCCAAAGTCAAACGAACACTATGGCATCACAGAGTTAAAAAATGTCTGAATTCTTAACATCCATGAAAACAGAATTGATTAAATTTAACGGAGTTAGAAGTTAGCTTGCTAGTTTCCACCTAAACGTGATATACCGTGTTCTGACTGAGAGATTTATGAAATTATTCAAACGTACAGCTCTGCTATCACTTCCAACAAGAATGAAGACAGAAACTAAACAGCAGTGATGTTTGTAGCGTTACTGAAGTTTGGCTAGTTGGTATATAATGATGTGCTATGTCATCGCTAGCGACACAGCTATGATAGCATAATATAAACACAGTGAAGCTGCAGGATGAATGCTAACTTTTTTCCACTTGATAAAAGTTAACATGAGCGTTCCCGATGGTTAGGGACAAATGCAATCGCATGGCAGGATGCTGTAAACAGACAAAACTTCAGTCAGGAGAAAAACTGAGATAATCCATCCACAATACGAGATTACTCATTAATATACTGCAACAACATGGAAATAGAGCAGCTGTGAGAGCATTCAACATTAATGGATCAATGGTACTGAAGTGAAGGAAGCAAGAAGAATGAGTTGAGTAAAGTTTGACTTATCTGTTTTGTTTTGCTTAATGCGCCTTATAATCCGGTGCACCTTATGGCCCAATAAATACGATATATAACCCGGCAATCCAGAGGGATTTATTTGTGATCTTTACATTAAAACGTTTTCATAAAATATTTTTAGATTAATTTTAGATTTGGAAGTGGAATTTCAATTTAAGTAGATTTGTAATCTGTTTCTAACGCTGATTTTGATAAGTGCTAGACAGATCAACTTTCTATTAATAATATCCTCATCATTATCATCATCATTTTCATCATCGTCATTGTCGTTATTATTGTACGACCAGGTGGTGTGAAAAATTAAAAGAATTAGTAACGGAATTTTTTTTACCTCAATTATGATTAATAAATTAGAGTACACATATGCACACCTACTGTTATGCTACATAGTTCATTAGGTGCATTCTGTAAAACTGTTCAGCTACTAAATCTGGAATTTCTTTCAATAATATAAATGCGCTGAAAGTATTCTGACAGATCGGTGATATTAGATTTGGCCACTGAAGCCATGTTTCATGCAGTTTTCTGTTTAATGTTATCTACTAAATCCAAAAAATTTGTCAAAATAATGGACATGTCATTTTTATTTGGCAAAGTTGCACAGTCTGCTCTGTGCTTTCATGTCACAGACCTGACGGGGTGTCATGTGACAAAATGCTTTGTACTAGGTTTTAAAGAGTAAAGGAAATACTGCAGGGAGTATTAACAGAACTTGAAAAGAATAAAAACAGCAACAATAATAAAAGATGTGACATGAGTACGATTATGTTGATTGCAGGTTCTGAAGGTCAGTTCTGATTCACTAATTCGGATTTATTTCCCAGTGCAATCCTGAAGAAAGTTCATGAAAAAAAAAAATTTAAATTAAAAAATTAAAAAAACAAAAAAAAGGAGGCAAAATCCAGTTCAGTTTTTTGCCTCAAGATATTTAGACAATCACTGTAGGAAGTGAGCACACTTGTTGGTTTTGGAAAGCCTCAAAAATCTACCAACATTTAAACCGATTCCAGAGGGCAGTGCTGTCAAACCATCTGATTTTCAGATCAAAGTTCAAGTAAAGTTCACTTTCACTTTTCTGTATCTAAATAAAATAAATAATGGTGAATTGAGGCTCAAATCCAGAAGCACCATAATCTGCCAACAGACCCTTTTCATCCCTTCTCCCTTTGGCATTACAAAAAAAAATGAAAGTAAAAATTAAAAAAAAATAACGGAGCCTCGTTGGCAGACACGAGTGTGCTCTGTGCAGCTTACTGACGTCACATTATGATATCAGTGAAGTTGAAACAGTTACTGCTCATGTCTTTGTGAAGCTGCCAATGTGTACACAGAGTCAATGATCAACCACGTCAACCAGCACAGGAGTCATTGATCCTTGTAGTGAAATCTTCTCTTCAGCTTTCAGGCCCAGTACAAATAGCTTTGGGTTATTTGGGATTTACTTTCTGGCTTTAGGGCTACTTCAGCCGAGAGGAGGCAGTCTGCAGTGTCTGACTAAAATAAAGTAAAAAAAAAAAAAAAAAAATAAAATATATATATATATATATATATATATATATATATATATATATATGTATATATATATATATATGTATATATATATATATATATATACATATGTATATATATATACATATGTATATACA
>VUQR01012564.1:0-13165 GCA_015108515.1 Hemichromis elongatus | reverse complement strand
TTTAACACCTGTTTGTAGGGAATTTAAAAAAAAAAAAAAAAGGCAGTTAGGCATACTTATCGCCAGACTGAGTTCAGGGAGTACACGGGGGAATTATTTTTGGCTGCTGTGCTCAACTTGACTTTCTGTGAAAAACACACACATGCACAAAATCGTCAGAACTGACTGTGAGCCCAGTTCCATGAAAGGTGGTGACTCACACACGAAGAATGAGTCGTGATCGGGCTGTGTTGAATGAAAGCGGCTCTTATGCAAGCACAGAAATGCAAGGGGGAAACAGACGCGTGGACAGGAACACACACGCACGCACGCATGCACAAAAAAGGCCTGCTACTAGACCAGATCTTTCCCAGGAATCTACTCCCTTCTTCAATTTCCTCCTCCTTTTTCTCCAACCCTATATTTCTCCTCCTCTTATGCAATCCGCATTTAGCCAACCAAATCCAATCAAAGTGTGAAAGGAACTGAGTCACAAAGAGACATCCGGTGGGCGATTAAAGGATACGATTAAATACATATATGTGTATATATTTATTTGCCTACACTTAAAACTTTTGTGACTGCACATCTGCTCATGTCTGTGTGTGAGAGCGTTGCCTACAAGGTGACAAGGCTAATCGTGTGTGGGCTCCTCGCCTCGCAGGAACAGTTGTGTCTTGCTGGTGGTGGATGAGTACGTCTGGAGGTTAGTGAGGCAGCCAAGCAACATGAGTCACCATTTGAAACACCGACATGAATACAGTTTTCAGGAGCAACGTAGTGTTCCTGACGTTTATCTGTCGGGAACTACGAGTGCAAAGAGTCTCGGAGCTGGGAGAGTCTCGCGCTTCCTCCGGGTCTATCCAGAGCTGTATTTTTACTCAAACTGAAGGGTGGAAAACATAATTTGAGCTAAAGTTCGTTGTCTCAGCAGACCTTGTTAGGTAACGGGGCTCTTCTGAAGCTCAGAACTGTACAAAAGTTTGAAGAAGAAAAAAAAAAAAAGCAACCGAGTTTGTTTTATTAACAAGATAACTTTAGGAAGAAGTTACCTGTGAATCTCAGGAGAACGTCAGCATGAAGAAACACCCAATCACTGAACTGAAAGCCAGGCTGTGTATGCACATAAGCTAAGACTCTACTTTGTAGGAACCCGATCAGTTCATCTCCAGATGCTGTTCGGGGTTAATTTGATGCAAATCAAGAGACCAGATGAACTCTTTGCCTCACAAAGGTAACATCTGAGGGCATACCCTTAATGAGGAGTTTTGAAACCTCACTACACACCAATAACGACGTGGTTTCAGAGGTTTTCCAAGGGTAGCTGTATAGGCAGAGACAACGCTCATGAACTCGCTGAGGGAATGGAATTATGCGTCAGCCATGCTCTACTAGCCATCCCACAACAATCGCTTGGTTTAAGGACCAAGGAGGACGGGGAGCCTTTTCTGTACGGATGGACACTCTGGTACAATCTCCCTGAGAAGATCAGACCAACGCAGACCATAGCGTCTTTTAAATCTCTTGTTAACATGTTTCTAAAAGCACAGTTCCTCAGTGCTTCCTGTTTATGCTACTTTTATGTTATACCGCTGCTATCTTACTTATGTTTTTTGCTTTTATTTTCCTTATATTGCTACTCTTCCTTTCTTAATGCTGTACAATTTTTAAGCGTGTCTCAGTTGCGTGCCATTTCATCAGTTCCATCTCGTCTTGTGAAGCACGTTGTAACTTTGTTTTAAAAGGTGCTATATTAAATAAAGTTTATTATTATTTAAAATCTTACTTTGGGGCAAAGTCAGCAGAGATTTGAAGCCGATTTCGTCAGATTTGACTGCTGCATTTTTTATGTCACAGTGGGACTTTGTTAACCCCCTTTGTTCTCCCCAGTCTTGGCAATTGAGACAAGAAGAAATTATTAATTCTGAAACTCACATGGTTTCCAAATGATCCAGTTTATCAACCTCCACAATATAGGGGCTATGGTAGGGGCATATTATGGCTCAGAGGGTTAATGTGAATTAAAGGCAACACTTGCCACAACTTTAAACTATTTATAAACTAGTCTGTTTAAACTGGAAAAGTTAAAACTATCACGAGTAAAATTTTTATCACTAGAGGTCAGTAGGCAGCACACTGCAGCCAAATGATTTTTGTTAAGAAAACAAAAAACTAAAACCTGTAGTGGTTTTAGTCACCAAAAACAGATCAAAAACATTGAATCTACACTGTTCTGTGATTTCGGAGTATCATCTCTGGCTTTTCGCTAATGATGGTGTTCTGTTGGCTTCATCAGGTATTGTCCTCCAGTTGATAGTGGAGCGGTTTGCAGCAGAGTGTTAAGGAATGAGACAGTCACCTATCGTCATAAGCTTTCGATAGTGACCAAAAGAACAAGATTGCTGATACAACTAACGGAAATTAGCTTTCTCTAAAGGATGGCTACCCGCTCCATTAGAGATAGGGTGAGTAGTTCAGCCACTTGGGAGGGGCTCAGGGCAGAGCCGCTACTAATCCACATCGAGAGGAGGCAGTTGAGGTGGTTTGGATATCTTGCAAGGTTGCCTCCTACGCGAGGTAGTTTGGGCATGTCTCACTGGGAGGAGCCTGAGATCCAGGACACGCTGGAGGGATTCTCTCTCCCGACTGGTCTAGGAACAACTCCGTGTTGCCGGGTAACGCTGCAAGTGGTGGCTAGTGAGAGTGAGGTCCAGGGTTCTCTGCTTAGGCTGCTGCTGCCGCCCCTGTACCTTCCATTAGCTCTCATAAAAATGAAGTATTCATCAATTTGTTAAGAGATGTATGTGTAGATAATAAGTGTCAACTCATTTTACATATGCATGCCAGGTGTTACCAAATGCATTCAGTGTGCCAGAAACATGTTCAAACCTAATATTAGAAAAAAGGTCACATCGCTCAAAACCTCTGCTGCTTTTTATTACAAGATTACATTTAATTAGAGATCAAAAGCAGTGATAGAGTTAAATCTAATGTTTTAAGTACAGCAACAGTAGAGAGGCGTGGAACCAGCAGGGCTAATTACAGTCCAGCTAATTAAACCTGGCATTTGAAGGGAAACTAGTGAAGGAAGCAAAAGCAAAAAAAAAAAAAAGAAAAAAAAAAAAAGAGTAAAGCAGCTAAATAACAGAGGTAGTATTCAGTGAGCACGCTCCATGACTGGAAACGTGGGCTTTTGCCATTTCATGGAAGATTAGGAGCTTCACGACCAATTCACAAGCAACTGTGCCCACACACACACACACACACACGTAAACGAGGATGCATTGTGGGTGTGTTGACGATCAGTGAAGAAGAAACAACGGTGATCGTTAATGGCGGTGTAGCATCAGGGCTTGTGTTAAGAGAGGTTTTGAGGACATACCATAATGCTAATGATGTTTTTTGTCACAGTTGATGTCTGTGTGGCTATTTGTCTTCATTTAATCTTTTTTTTTTTTTTTTTTTAAAGAGCTCTGGTAATACGGTATAAGACATGCTACTTGTAACCCACTCCCTTTCTGTCACTTCAACTCTCTACATGTCCCTCACTACATCCATTAATCTTCTCTGTGGTCCTCCTCTTTTTCCTCCTGCCTGGAGTCCATACATCCCACACTACCTGCCTCCTAACATGCCTTCCCCACCTTCTCCCTCTTCCCCCACCACAGACTGTTAGAGCATCTACGTCACTTCCCCACTATTAAACTGTGAACAAGACCCTTAGCACGGTGCTAATCTCACTCTTGCTATTTCCTACTGTTAGCTTTGATAGCAGTAGCAGTAATTATACAATAAATCTTGACCAGGGATTTCAAACTCGTTCTACATTGTGGGCTACACATGGCCCAGTTTGCGCTTACCAATTCCAGTGAAACCGGTTAAGTTTAACCACACAAGGAACCCTTATATATCTTAATATAAAAAAATAAAAAGTAGTGTGACAACAACAGTACATCTCATTTTGTCAACATGATAAAGAAACGCTGGTGTAGTAAATGGAAGCAGTCTGTTGGCATGACTCTCTGGGCTTAAATTGTAAGAAAAACATATGTAAAGTTACAAAAATAGCTCAGTTTTTGCCAACTCACATAAAATTAGCTTTTAGGATCATTTTTGTATAGACTCACTATACATTATAGTGTTATTTAAATGTTTATGTATTACTTGGTTACTTTGGTGTAATATGAAGGCCACAGAGGAGGTCTTTGTCACTAGGAAGAGCTGTAAAACGGCACGCCAGATTAGAGTTGGGCCGATTCGGGCTCAGAGGCCATGTTTGACACCCCTGCTCTAGACTCTATACTTTTACTTCATCTCCGTGGACATCTTCTTTAGCATACGTGGACACACCTGCTATGCCTAAGGCTACAGTTGGAAGTGAAATTAAAAAGAAAAAAAAGAGAAAAAAAAATCAGCTCAGCATTATGTCAAATCAATAACCCAAGCCGCTATTGAACAGGGAAAAAAGTGACAAAAAAATAGATGCAGACACCCCTGGCTGGGAGAATCTCTATTGAGCTTGTTGTAGCCTCCAAGTTTCTGGATGGCTGAATCTGCTGAGCCCAGTAGGAGGGCGGCACACAAACCAAACCAAACACACACACTCATTGCTTTCTTCTATTGATCACACAGATGCAGCCAATTTACTTGAGTTGGAAAAACTTGTTTATCTGCCTGAAGGAGCATAAAGAAGTGTGCAGCGCGTGTGTGGGTCACCCTGGAGTTTTCACCTATTTTTTTTAAAGATAGGATGTTTGGGTATAAGAGATAAGCGTGCACACACTATAGTCGTGCACTGCAATCTCTGTCTTTCCACTAATCATCTTTACTGCCGTGCAGCAGGAGCTGATAGGAAGCACATGTGCGGGGACTTTGTGCATGTGTGCATTCAAGCTTTTCAGATTATCGCAGGTGACCCCTATAAGAGTCACGGCGACCTCTCAAAACGCAACACAAATAACATCCTCCCTGCCCATGATCTCTTCGACACAGTGCTTGAGTCAGCAGATTTCCACACCCCTCTATCCGTCGTTCATTTTCCTCCCGGTCTGGCCCGTCTCGCTCGGTCAAACGCCCGGCTTCTATAAGAAGAACAACGCCTCACCCTTTTGCTTGAATCTCTGCCACCGTCTGCGTCCTCGCCATCCCAGAGGGTGCTGAGGCACTGTAGTGATGAGAGCGCTCTAGTGACGTCACTAAAACAAATGGGCCGTTCACTATCTAGGACACCAGCGGCAGCAACTTGTAGTGTATATTACACACAAACAGTGCTTTCTCACTCCCCCAGATCTCTTTCCACCTCTCTCTATCACACACACACACACACACAGGAAAGGGAAAGCAGCGTGTCCTGCAACCATCAGCACTTTCACCGGTGTCCTCACCAGACCGTCCCTGTCTCCTCTCATGTCCTTAATGACTCTCCCACTTGGTGTCGTCTATCCCTCCCTCCCCTCCCTACTGCCTTTCCTCCTGCACCGTCAATGCCCTCCATCCTACTCCTGGACTCAGTTTTAAAGCACAAAGCCACGGCCCTCCATCCTGATTCCTGACGCACTGAGGTGCAATCAATCAGACTGTAATTTTCCTAGCTGACACTTACAAGTATCCTGCACTGAAGAAGAAATGATGATGGTAGTATTTTCTGAGTGTGTTGTCCTTGAAAACAATCTTAAGAAGAAAAAAAAGAAAAGGTTTTCACAGCAGCGTGTTACACATCACCTTGTGGTCTTGCAAATCTTTGTGCTGTGACATCTCTTCAAGTTGCAAAGAAAAACTATGTGGGCTTTCAGAAACGCTTTTCCTCGTGGAAAATATTTAGTGTGACAGGTTTGGGTTGCTGGGGTTCTGATATCGTAATGTGTTTAAGAGAAAAACAAAATGTGGAGAGATCAAATGCTGCAAAAACTCACCCAGTCAAGCTACCTGATTTTTACCTGCACTGTTAGCAAATGTCAATAATTCCAGAAGTCCAATAAACAGTGGTTATCCCATTCAGCTTTGAAGCAAAAGATCTATAGTTCGAGATCGGGAGGTCACACAAACCCAGCCTCGGGGAGGTCACAAGCTAGTGTATGCTTCATGCCAAGAGGATACGCTAACGACTGTGTACACAGTCATTTTTCTCAGGCAGTTAATAAGAACTTAGGTGTTCCTTTGACGTTTGTGTTTTTAATTAAAACCTCTCAACAACCGAGGTACAGACACTTCCCTCTCGCCTTAGGACAAACGAAATGGAAAAGCCTGTTCTCATTCCAACAAATCAAATACCTGGCGTTTTATCAAAGCCGCTGACTTCTCAGAGGAATGTCCTCGGGGCCCTTTGGGGTCCTATGCTGCGACGCACCAGGTTAGGCAATGCCGAGACGGGTCTCTCTTCCAATTCGTCATATATAGCCTTTGGCCTTTTTAACCCGAGCTGCAATCTATTCGCAAACCAGACTAGGCACTCTTAGAGCCTTAACCTAAACCACAAGTGAAAGACCGTAAAAGACAAGTGAATATTAAATGAATCGGCAAAAACAAAAGTATGCACAGCACCAAACACCTCCCTCAGAAAACAACCCGCTGTATCCTTGTTCTACCGCCCAGCCTCCCAAAGCGCCACGAGCCTTTTAAAGAGGACCATCTCATTACCTCTAGTTCAATACTGCTGTGGACAGTGCAAAGCCCCAGCTAAAGCGAACTGTATGCATGCATCTGTCAAGCATCAGTATCTGACACGCTCAGATGGGAACAAGTTGGTAGTACGATGCCTTTCTGCCTAGCCTGGCAAAGTCTTTTTACATAAGTTTGTTATTACCAAGACATTTTAGAAAAACACTGCTATGATGTGGAGTATCATATTTATGTGTAATGCGATATTCACGTGTGACGCAGCACATATAAAAGTGGCAGAAGCAGAAGACCAGGAATCACTCCCACGCCCAACAACGATTGAGCACGAAGGGAAAAAAACAACCAGACGTTCCAACGTTTTCAGTTTTTATTATCTCAACTTCACTGTCTGCAAAACTATGTAGAGGAAAAACTCAAGTCCACGTGGACATCCGCATGCCTGCCTGTTTTTTGTGACCACACAGACTAGTCTGAAGAATTTACATTACATTGCTCCAACTATATATACTCTACTGCAGGCAGCTGGACAGCCAATGGCTAAGTAGTCATTTCTTACTTTGCCACTTGGACCAAGCAGACCCTAGCAGACTCACGGTCTGATCAAGCCTCAACTGATGCTAATGGCAATTATTTATTAAGTGGTTTGTGATCAGAAACATGCTACAAGTGAGTATTTATCTATTTGTATCGTTGCTAAAACACAAAGGCTCAAAGAATGGACCCAGTTTTGACCTGGTCAATCAACAGAAAATAAAAAAAAAGATCGATAAATATAATCTAATCAGCTAAGGACTTTTAGGTGATATGTCATGTACCAGTTGGATAATAGGTGCATTTCATTCGTTTTTGGTCATTTCATATAACCCCAAGAAATGTCTTGTTACATGCTATTAAAATTACCATCCTACATTATTTTAGGATTTAGATCAATAAATGTGGGGAAAAAATGTTGTTTTTGGACATTTACTGGCAAGAAATGCTGGGAAAAATGAGAAATTCAGGTGGATTATGTGTCAGATACCCATTTGAAGAAGTGCTTTTAGCCTTTTAAAACAGATTTTTTTTCTTTGTAAAAACTGACTCTTATACGACCCCCGATTCACCCTCTTTATTGAGCACTTGCTTCTTCTCGCTCATCTTTCCAACTATTCTCGTAATTATATGAACATAATTCTTCATTTTCTCCTATGTCCTTACTTTCTCTCCATTGCGTTTTATCCTTGATTAGGTGGTCAAAGCATTAAACGCTCCCAGGAGAGACTAACAGCCTCCCTGGAGGGAAGCGAGAGAGGAGGACTGACTGGGAGAGCAGTGATGGAAATTGGCCGTCTCAGCCATTGTTTGGGGTTTCCTGCTGGTTGTTTTTAGCACATATTGGCCCATCACACAAAGGCTTGGAAGCAGAGGCACAACAACTGAGACGAAAGTCAGACAGGCCTAGGCACACATCAAATCTCTGTCTGTGGTTAACGCTGAATCTAATCTATGTATTTATTAATTGGGAAAGTTCAGACTTTATCTGGCGCTGTGTGAGTGCCTGTCACGAACACCCAGAAGTAGAAACAATGAAGTGGGGGGAGAAACTCCAAATCCCACAGCTGTGTTTCTGCAAGACGTACTCGCAAATTGGCTTTGTAGAGGCACAGAAGTGAAATCCTGATCAAAGATATTGACCGACTCTTGATCGCTTGCAAGATTCAGTGTGTCACCAGGGAGCGAGTCAGCACAGCTTCTGAGCAAGGCGGAAAAAACTGGAGGTGAATTGAATTGAATGAATATCAATACCCACCACACACACACACAATGCACTATTACTCTAATCACGATCCAAAAGCCCCCTTAACAAATATGGCAGCTGAGGCAAAGACCAGAAATTAAAAGTTAATTCACCTGCTATTTGCTCCGAATGGTAAATTCCCACATTCGATTCAAAAGCGAGGGCTGAATATATTACCACAGTAAAATAGGCAGCATTTAAAATGGCTGCACCCTACAATGAATGCAAGAGCACACCAAATTTAAATATGCTCAGATATTACCGTTTGCTGATTTACAGTCAGTGGTTGAGCACAGATGCAGAGGAAGGCAAGGCAAACACTTGTAGTATCGATGTACCTTCGAGTTGAACCAGAAACTACACGTTTTAAATGGATTATAAACACAAACGAGGTTAAGGTGTTTATATAGAGTTTTTCTAATTTAGTTGAGCACTCAAAGCACTTTTTTCCCCCAACAAGCCTCAACATGCAACACATTCACAATTCCTTACATTAAACTGCCCCCTGAGATAACATGAGATGGCAGCTAAAGAGTCCTTAATGACAAGTTCAGCAACATTAATGTTGTTCTCTACCTTAATTTTTCTTTACTTCAATCCAGTGTTCCTGCTCCTGTAGTCGTGAAACATGTCCAATATATCGTGTTTTATTTATTTTTTGCATGTTTAACCTTGCCAATTCATTGAACTATAACATCTTCAGGTTAGTATGCAGGTATTTGCTGCCAACAATGGGTATATTTTCCATGTTGGTGTTGTTCTGGCATCATCATAATAACGTTGGCCCAGGATCAAAACTGCAACTGGTCAATTGCATTTTAAGTCTTAATATTTGTTATATTTAAAAAATTAATAATCAAGTTAGGTTTGCTGTTAGTCAAATTTAAGCTACTCATATTGGTTTGCTTGTGTTTCTAAGGGTTTTAGCTAACTTCTTAGCTAATGCTAACTAAATACTCAGACAACGTGATTGGTCAGTTCCAAAGTTGATCCAATGTTAAACGTCTGCGCTACCACAAATTACAATCGTTGTTAATGTTGCCTGAACATTTTCATTTGCAAAACCTCTCACTCTATGGAGTCCTGCACAACCAGCATCAATGCAGCATCCTGCTGCCGGCCTTTATTTAACCTTAATTCAATTTAATTTCGTTCATATAACGTCAAATCACAACAACAGTCGCCTTAAGGTGCTTTATGCTGTAAGACCCTACAATAATACAAAGAAAACGGAAAACCCCATCATATGATCCCCTATGAGCATGCACTTTGGCGACTCCTTTTTAACAGAAAGAAACTTCCAAGAGAACCAGGCTCAGGTAGGGTAGGTGGTGAGCAGATGAAGCGTGAAAGAAAAAAAACAACAAACAAAAAAAGATGATGAGATGAGATAGCCTTTGTCAGTTGCAGTTGCCCACAACCGAAATGACAGACCTTGCCAACCGTACATACAATACACAAACATCACATTGGGGAGACAAACAAACAAGCTGTTAGTGAGGTGTTTGCTTCAGTTACACTTACAATCCTGCTTGGCGACAGCACATTCATTGGCCTGAGCTGGCCAATTATTTTGCTTTAACATACCGTATTTTCTGCACTATAAGGCGCACTTAAAATCCTTTTAATTTTCTCAAAAATAAACAGTGCGCCTTATACTCTGGTGCAACTTATGTATAAATTCTGGTTGTGCTTATTGACCTGGAACCGATTTTATGTGGTACACGGCACTCAAAAATCTGTCAAGAATTTTTGTAGTACAAATTTGGTGAGCTACGAAACCGCACCACTTGATGGATTGTCGGAGTATTGCGGCTACCGAAGTCATCAGCCTCACGGAGTAATCTGGGTCCAAAACTCCGTCTGCTTCAGGTCCCAAAGTCAAGCGAACACTGTGGCATCACTGAGAGTTAAAAACTGCCTAAATTCTTTCATCTTTAGTAAAATGATCAGCGTTGCAAATTGTAACTGACTCATCATCATATAGACAGTATAAAAATTTGACATCAACAGTGTTTTAAAATCTACTTATGGCTTTGCTGTTGTGAAAGTGGATGCGAGGAGTGAGGTGTGGAGCAGACTGTGAAACCACTCATTCTTATGACTTGCTAGCCACAAGTCGTTTTATTCAACATGGACTCAAATGAGCATATCGGGCGTGACCTCCATAGGCACTTTCCTGATGAGTTAATGGTCTCGGTCAAAGGTCACATCCTATATATATTGTATTGTATTATATACCTACAGGGCTGGAAATCTTTTTGCAACCGCAGGTATCGCACCATGTGTTTTGAGCTGAATGGTGAGTTGTACATGAGCAATAACTGATGCTTGTGTATGAAAAGCAAATGTAGTCCCACAAGTATTGCAGTAGTGCTCATAGCTACTTTTTCACAAAATGATCTCTCCTACTAAAAAAGTTTTAATCTCAGTGGAGACCTTACAGGAAGGATTGTAGTACATGTTACTGCAATGGTTCTCAAAACCACTAATGGATGACGAGGGGAAAAAATATAGAGAAAAACTAATCGAATTAAAGCCTCCATCTCACAGGCTTTAATTCGATTAGTTTTACTCTATATTTTTGCCAGCTTTAAGGATGTCACTAGTTCTTCTTGGGTAGTTTAGTGGCGTTTGCAGCCAAGTGGGGGTCTTGCATCCAAAGCCACCGTGTTGACCGAGGTAATTTGCTAGCACCCAAAGCAACGTCAAGGAGGGTTTTGGTGCAGCAAAGTATATATATATACAATTTGCAATCAATTTTACTCCAGCAACTACTTGCAACCGGTCGGGGAAAACACTTTTTCCCATAGCGCCCAGTGGTTGCCAGATGACTGCAGACTGGTCTGTGCGCTTGTGTGACTGGGACTGTAGCGGGTTTTTTGTACGGCAGCTTTGCAAACAAATTTATCTCCAGTGAATTGCTGGACTGGGTGTGGTCGAAATGGAAAAATGTTATCTCATCACAAACCACTGTTTTTAATGGTGCCAGCATAACAAAGTCAAACAATATAGTTTTCCATGTATGTTTTCAAACTTTCAATCATTTTATTTAGCAAAAGTATTAATAAGTACAGCACAGAGTGGCTGGGAGACTAAAATAATGGCACCAAAAACCCAGACGGATGTAATTATTTTGGGATTAGCAGTTCTTTAAAGCCAAGTAAATTACTTTTCAGGGTGAAACCTACATGATGTCAGAAATGAGGCATAATGAAAGGCCAATGCCTATGTAATGTGTAAAGTGCACAGTGTAAAGTGGGACAAGTCCGTTTCCTCTGATCACTTCCTTTTACATCAAGACTCACACCACTCGTCACGATCTTTACTACGAGACCGTTCGGCAGAAGCCGAACGTGGCCACCTTTAGTGTGCCAGACAAGCTGCGAGTGGTCAGCAGTGTTGATCTGGAGGGGAATGTACAGTCTATTGACCCCAATTCTGCGGGTCTGTAGTTTCTAATTTTACGGCCAGATTTCTCTCAGCTCTGACTGTAATAGATGGGACGACCGTGAGGGAGCAGGGACACCTGGCCGCTGAGGCCCAGTCAGCACCAGTGTCCTGACAGGCCTGATGAATGCAGGCTGATGAGTACACAGTCTCTACTACAGCCGGAAGCCTCGCACCACGGGACTAAAACAGGAGGAGTGCATCTCCCTGCTATTAGCAATTCTGTGCATCACTCTTGTTTTACATATAATAACCTCTTAACAAGGGCATGCTGTCAAAGCTAATCTAAAAAAATATAATGCATTAACTAGTCTTAACATGCAAACACAAAAAGATGATGTCTATTACTTCAGTATTATGTCTCAATGATGGATTGGGGACAATGAAAAGGTGGGAAGAGAGTGATATAAAGCTTTATCAGAAAAATTAATTAGATTTTTAAAAATGCAACAGCAGAAATAAACACAGTACGACACACTGACTGCAAGCTCTTTGTTAGTAACACCGAAATTAGAAACTAGTGCGGTGCTGCTATCACCGTAGGTGAGACGTCAACATCAAACGGGTTCCTTCTGACAGCGACAGCTCCGAGATAAATCAGCCCACAGTTCGGGAATACCTCTAAACCGCTTCCTGCTGCTCTGCAGTGACCTAGTTAGCATGATTTGATTTATCAGAAATGTTGCAGGAATTTCCACAGCTTGAGCAATCAAGCAGGATGGAGGTACCTGCTGATGTGATGTCTCTCTTAACCGAGCTCTTGACTTATTCTTATTTTTTCTTAGCGTGTCAGTTCGTCTCTGCTGCACCGGTGTTGTCAACGCAACAGCTAATTCTGGAGTATTTTGACTGAACCTAAAATCCTGCTAGTCAAGAAGAGGCTTCTAGCAAAGCACCAAAAATGCAGTTGCCTCACTCCCAAGTCTTCCTCATTTTTCAGAGGAACTTTAGATTGGCGCAATAAACAATGCACCTCCAACAGGAAATGTTATGTAATGTGGACAAAACTGATCTTGGCAAAACAAGGAAGCGATGCTTCCCCATACTGACTGATATTGAAAGGAATGCGGTACAGGGAGTGTCGACGCTTGGGTGTGTTTGTGTACAAGAGCATGGTATTTTCTTTTTATCCTAGAGTATACAGTGTATTTGCAAACAAGCTTAACTACCCACCATTTCATAGCTGACTGTTATCTACTTGTATCTGATGGATGAAGAATGACAACAATCCACAGAGTGGCTTGCTCTTTTAGAGGAATCATTCAACAGTTTAGAGAGTTTCCTCTTTTTCTTAGCGAGAGTTTGTGCAGATATATGTCACTTCGGCATTAAATAAGCAGC
>VUQR01012563.1:0-12451 GCA_015108515.1 Hemichromis elongatus | reverse complement strand
AAAAATTTTTTTTTGTTTTTTTAAAAAATAAAAAAAAAATAAATAAAAACCAAAAAAAAAATTAAAAAATTTTATTTTTTTTTTTTTTTTTTTTTTTTTTTAGATTAGAAATGTGCTGATATGGCAGCTGGTGTTTTGGCTGAGGGAAAGTGGGAAACCAGACCATTGATTTGTGAACATCACATCCTGTCCAAACCTCAATTAAATACTGTTTGCTGCAGAGAAGGTTCAGAGGTCGATTGTTTATTATCTGCTGCTTTTGGTAATGGCACGGATGCACAGTCAGTGGGTTTCTCGCTAATGGACTATGCTGTGGGTTAAAAAAACAACAACAACAAAACAAAACTGTACACTTCTGCTGTCAGCTGGGTGACATTTATTTGGCCATTGAATTTTCAATTTTCTATGTTTTGCTGGCACCAAGCATTGCTGTGTGTGCAACAAATCTCCAAAGGGAACCAGAAATGAATGAAATCAGTCATCTGTGGGCAAACAAATGCATTAACATTGCTCGGTGGTTGGCACACACAAAGAGATGCCTTGACACTCGGCATTTTAGTTCTGTTTTTCATTTGCCAAATACCCGTCAATGTTTGTGGGAAAAGCATTTTACGTTTGTCCCTGAACTATGTGCGGATAACGATTTGAATGAAAAAGTGGTAATTTGTTGCCAGCGGAACGGTTTAGGAGCAAATACTTGTAAGATTTTCAAAATCTCAGTGTGGGTTTCATTTAAACTCTTTGAATTCAGGGCTAAAATTGAACCCTTTAATTGTGAGCAAAACTTAATAAGAAAGCACAACTGTTTCCTTTCTGTGTAGCTGCAACAAAAAGCCTGTAATTCATTTCGAGCCACATTTGGTCAACGCATGCGACTCCATGAGTGCTTTAAGACGCAACGGAGTGAAGGAACAGGGAAAGAGAACGTAACAGTACCACAAAGCATAACACAGAGTAAAAACTGTGACACAACGCTTGTCTTACCTATAGTGGACTCTTCAAAGGTTTTAGTGGCAGAAGCTCTCCCCAGAGCATTGATGGCTGTTACGATAACTTTGTAGGGGATGGTGGAGAAAACCTCTGGGAAGCGTACATGGCAGCGGTTCTTGTGGGTCGAGTCTTTCTTCACCTCGAGTAAACGCTGGTTATATCTGAAGAGAAAAAGGTGAGAGAAGAGGAAAGAAAAGGGACAGCTGTTGCATGTTTTCTGCTCGAAGGCAATTCTTACAGACTAATGTGGTGATTTATCCTTTTTCTCACTTTATGTTTGGGGCAAATTTGAGTTTTATTTCTTGGTAAAACTGCTGCAGACTAAAGACTGAATGATGCAGTACACATTTTTGGGCAACACAGATACTTAACACAAAGGCTGTTTAGGTTTTGAGAATATAAAATGTTGAATTAGGCATAACTCAGCAGTACGCCGGTTGCATGCTACTGCACTTTATAACCTATCTATCTGAACACTAAAGACATGGGTTTACTGTTATCCTTTGTATCTCTTTAGCTATGCCCCACTCCTCATCTTGATTCAAAGAGAATGATATTACTGTTACACCTTCAGTGGTGTTGGCTGTGGGACTCTGGGAGTCTCAATGAGAACTTGACAGAGACCCACGTCTAAATTGCTTAAACTTGTCTAGACAACCGAGGATTGTTTGTTTGCTCTGTTGGACTAAGATACGAACCAAAATGATGATATCACTCTTACTGTTTTATTCTTATAATTGCAAAAATAACAGAAATCCATAGATTTCATCCTGAAGCATCTGTATACACATACGATGCACTTACTGTACTTCCACATCAAATGTAGTGTTGATGTACGTTGAATGCTGCTGGTGCCAGCTGCAGTAAAAACCTTGAGGGTAGGTGTTGGACCTACAGGTGATAGTAGGCTCCAGAGGAGGAACTATGGAGAGAGTAATGAGAAGAGAAGGGAGGGGAAGACAGTTAATTAATGTCTACATGTATACAACTGAGGCAGACATGAAAAGAAGCATACCAAGAGGAGGGATCACAATCAGATGAATGCACATTGCAATATTCAAAGGCAGGGCAACAGTGCCTTACACACTACCTTAGCGCATAATTCAGTTTCCATCAAACGTTTAATTGAAAAAGCTGCTACTCATTTAAAATAAAGACATGTTTCTGACAAGTTTTTTTTTTAAAACATAATTAATTTTGTTGTTGTTGCGCACTATGTTTAAATATTTAACAAGACAAATGAAAATGTAATGAAAGTTTAATTAAAATCACAGAAATTGGTTTCTAAGTTTTTAGAGTATGACTTTTTTATGAAGTTAATCACAGGCAAAATTCAAAGATTTATTTTTATACATCTTCAATCAGATTTTGTAGGTCAGGTTTAACACAGAATTTATTTCGGTTTGCGGTTGTGGCTAAGAGAAACAAAAAAAGCAATTAAAATAAAGAAAAGGAGGAAATAAATAATTTGTGGTTGTTTGTTTTCTTATTTTTCTGAATTCTGTGTTTATAGAGGAAAGGAAATGATGAGAAAACAAAGGAGAAAGGGTTGCAGTGTTTGGGGGATTGGTGTTGGGGTGCTGGTGTTTACGCTGTGTGGAGACACAGAGGATATTGAAGTGGTAGAGCACACGAAGAATAAAAGAGTTTGGCAAGAAAACGTGATGTTACACCAGCTCTAACCTCCTCCGAGATTAGGGTTCTTTTTCACGGTTAGCCAACCATGTACTCGTCTGCCACTCCCTCTCTCTCCCCACAACTTTTCAACATTTTACCTTTGTTATAGCGAATATAGTTCATGGACACAGCTCCGCCGCTAAAGCCAATCTTAGTAAGTTTCATTATTCCCCCCTTGTGAAGTTTGTCTTTTCTTTTGTCTTTCATCTTCCTTTTGCCTTCAGAGAGCTGATGTTAATCTACATTATGGCTTATAATTTTTATGTTATCACATGAGAAGGTACTGTGCAATTATTCAGATTACTGTGGGGGGGGGTGTGCGCGCGCGTGTGTGTGTCTGTCTGTCTAGACATGCTCGAAACAACTGCACTTTACAACACCCAATACAAAACTACTTTGCTTATTGCATACCCCATTGTATATACTTTTCCCTATTGTGTGTTTGTGTTTTTAAAATCTCTGTTCTACACTAAGTGCTACTGCACAGAATTTTGATATATGAAGACATAATGAGAATAAAGAATCTATCTCTCTATCTATCTATCTCTCTATCTATCTATCTATCTGCAGTCATTTACATAATAGATTGTCTTAAATTCATATTCAAACTGTTTCATTCTTCAGTAATGTACATTTTAAGTCCATGCCTTCCTGGGTGTGGTCAGAAAAAAAGACACTAATTACTAATTGACTAATGGAAGAAGAAAGTAAATATTTCAAACAGCATCATCTTGATAGGATTTAGAAAGAGATCACTCAAATGACTTTGGGAAAATTGTTATTGGGATGATTTATGCTGGGATGGTGTAACTCTAACTTTAAATGTCAGTACAGTGTAGGCTAGATTCCAATTTAGAAACAAAGTACATCCTATTTTATTTTAATGATTATTTTTACTTTAATTCAATGTAATTAAATGCATATTTTCAACACTACATAGAGTTACTGAAAACATAGTAATGTAAAGTTAATTATCTAGTTCTTTGTTATTAAATCAAATCTACATCTATATTTCCAGTATGGCTGGCCTGACTTCAAAGCGGCTCTTATTCTCTGAGATACACTCTGTGAGGCTGATATCATCTCAGGACTGACTGTTCTCATCTTTGTTGAAAATAGTTATTTAGGACTCTGTATGTGCGTCTGGGCTGATTGCATCATGCTACAGAGTGAATTTGGGATCAATCATAAATATTCCTATAGCGAAAAGTAAAAAAAAAAACTAAAATGTCTAAAACTTTTGCACAGTGCTAGATAGCCTATTTAAATCGAGATCGCTCTTTGAAGAGATTTATAATAATAGTTACGTTTTTGATTAAATAAATGGAAATGCCAAATATCTCATCAGCGGCAAATGTTCTCTGGGTCTGAAAAAAAGATGCAAAGTGACTTACTCTATCAGATGTGAGTACCACTTTTGTTTGTGTGATTTATCCTCTGTTTCTTAATGTTTCTGTCACCACTTATAATTACCGAGTGGATGTAATTAATCTGCGGCCACAGTTTCAAAACCAAAAATATTTTTCTTGCTATCGCAGCACTTTCTCTCTCTGGAAGGGCACTTATGATGGCTTGGTGGCTATAATAATAACAATCATAATATTAAGTATAATCTAGAAGTATCTTGTTTTTTTGTTTTGTTTTTTTTCCTGCACCATCCTTGTAAATTTCTTGGAACACCTCCTTCAAGGTGTATTCGGTCCAACCCGCATACTCTCACAAACCCACAAGCAAGAGATATGCATGACTGGCTGCGGTGGGGTCATTTCACTGTCACACAATCAACTGTGTTTAAACGGTCACCAAGGCAACTAATTAGACTGTCAATAATGTCTAATGATGAGGTGCCATGGACGACATCCAATCACACTTAATTAATCGTGGAGACTAATTGGGGCCATCTCAATCAATTGGCTTCTCATCTGAGAGTTTCAGTCAAAGTTGTGAAAACACAATGTTAAACACAGACATATCACCGCACACTATTGTCAGCACAGACCCACATACACACACAGAGAAATGGGGCTGCTGTCATTCTCCTGGAATCATCCATAATCAGTCAAAAGGGCTTTTTAAGAAGTTGGAAAAACTCAAACAGAGCAGCTAAAGATTAGTCTGTTAGACAAAAATTGTGCAGATTGGCGAGACACATCAGGTGTAAAGAAGATGAGCGTAGGTGTGCGTGCGCATGCCAGCCGTGTTTGTAGTGGTTTGTTTGAACTCTGGAGCGTTTGCGTCTTTAATTTAGTTCATTTTCCCACATGTGAGTAGTGTCAGTCAAACTACCACTGAGACACCTTGAAAGGGCAGTTTCTACTGCAGGGTTCTTCAAAGTGGGCTGATGTATATGGCTTATCAGGAGGGAGAAAAGTTATCTCAACCATCAACCCATCCACGATCACTGGGAGCAAATCCAGCTATCATAGGGTGAGAAGTGGGGGTACACTCTGGACAGTCTGTTCCACGGCTGACAAAGACAGACTTATATTCACACCAATTTACAATTAACAGCTAATCTAACATCCATGCCTTTGGACTGTGGGAGGACAAAACCGACATAGGTACAAGGGGAAGATCTCTGAAACAGAAAGGCCCCAGTGGATTTAAACCCGGGACCTTGTTGCTGTAAGGTGACAGTGCTAACCACTTTACCACAATAGTGCCCATGTGCCTGAACCAGTCGATACTAAACGATTTTTCAAATCTACAGTTTATGTGTGTGAAGAGACATGCTAACACAGTTATAACAATATACACAAACAAAGATGGACTAATGTGAATACAGTGATTAACCTCTGTCCAAACTCAAAGACTATTTGATTATAAATAGTTTAAAAAGAAGGAAGTTGCACAGTCTATCAACACATCAACAGGTTTAAGTGAGTTTCTCTTATCTCGTTCTTACTTTTATACATATTTTATATGTAAACTGCCCCAAAAAAGGGCTCTAATTTTAATTTCGAGTTCACTGACATGTAACTTATTAGGCTAATAATTAATTCCTGTGATTTCTGGAAGACTGTTTAAACATATACTTCCTGTTATTACCTTTAATTGCAATGTAATTAAAAGCTGAGGTCAGGGGTCTGTAATAAACATGAGGAAGAAGGATGAAAGAGGGAAAAAATGGATTGGCGTGAGTGGAAGTATAGAGGAAATATCTCAAAGGATAAAGGGGAATGTAGAGGAGGTGACACAAGACAGCATTCTTTCATCATGTTATACTAATGTGCCCTTAAAACAACACAAAAACAACAACTACAACAACAAAAAAGCACACAAAACACATTTGCATGTGCACTGACAGCTGCACAGTTTCCCCGATAATATTACAACATCAAAAGCTTTCAATGAATCTCATAAAAGTAGAGTTAAAAGAACAAGAGATCACACAGCTGTAGAACAAAGGCAGCATTAATATTAAAGCAAATAAAACAATAATTGAAATTAAAATTACATTGTGCAGGCTGTCACTTTTTTGTGTGTGAACCACTCCGTGACATATCACCTGAGCCGATGGCACACAGGACACCGCTCATGAATAAATGGTATTTGAATTAGTGCGCTTTCATCATCTGGTTTGAATTGCTAAATCAAACGTGATTCTGAAGGTGCTTTTTGTTAGCCTCACGAACCACAAACCACATGTGTGCATACGCAAGTAGTAGTAGGGTTACTTTTTAATGGAAATAGGTTGAGGAAATGCATACAGATTTGGTCTTGAAAGGTAACTCCATGACTTATTAATAATGTTAACTAAAAAAAAATGTTCTTAAAAACTGTGAAAACCAAACCCCATTAAACCCATAAACCCCATAAAAGAGTAGAGAGCTTTTATTCGATTGTACTGAATCACCCAGTTAAAGTTACAGTGAGGTGGAGTCAGTCTCAGAGGACTTTGGTCAATTTTTGTTGGGGGGGGGGGATAACAGTTTTTTCATTTCATTGATAAGCAACTCCTTCTCTCTCCCCATATTCTCTCTTCTTCTCTGCCACTATTCTAAACCTTTCACACAAAAATTCTGTCACAGGAGCGCTCACACAAACCCAGAAATGTGATGAGGGACAATGACATCCAGTTGCCTGGTTGCTAGGCTGCAGACACTGTAGTAAATGCTATTTGGTTGTGTTGGTAGCCTCCCTGTTGCTTTGTGTTTGTGTTCATATGCGTCCCGCATTCATTTCGTTCTGTGCAGTGTGTGTATGTGTTTGGAGTGAATTCTCTGACTACGACAACAAAAATGAATGCATTTTCTTCCCTTGCTCCAATTCTCTATCCATTTGCTTTGCATTAAACATGGTGGTTTACAGGCCTGACAAAAACACACAATTGCAACTTTATCAACCTTCCCTGAATTCATTTTTGCTTTCCTGGAATCAATTTGACAAACTACAAACCAGCGTTGTTACAACAGCAAACAAATCCAACTATTCGACTACCTAGCCTTCCAACTGTCTAAATTCTCTTTTAGTATAAAAATGACATTTTTAGAAATCCTGTTGGAAAGAAGTATTCTCTTGGAGTCTGTACCGGTCTGAATGGCATAACTTGTTTAGGCAGATGGCTTTGGTCTCTGCTTGAGTCAGCCTGCCAATGCCAGGCTCACTGCATTTTAGATTAGCTTAGTCATGTGTCATGGGAGAAAAAGGAATGTAAATACAACTGTAGAACAAAGTCATCGAGACGCTGTGGTGCCTTTTTGTCCAGACCAGCTGTCTTGGCTAACGGTAATGTAATTGTGGTGTAATATTTTTAACTGTCCCTCCAAAGCTATGATAAAATGTGCACGGGCACACGAGTGTACGTGGCTTTGTGTGCCGTGCGTGTGTGCGTAATGAGAATATGACATTTTGTATATACATAATCACAATAGTGCAGGAGTCCTAAAAATATCGTTCATCTGTGTTGCGTGTGCGCTTCTGTGTACCAGTAAAAGTTTGGTTGTGTCTGAAGTTATGATAAGCGTACCTCCGACACAATAACTAACTTCTATTTTTTTAAAGACTGTATGTACATTTTGTGTGCATTTACTGGGCATGTTCGAGATTTGAAACATTTCTGAGGGAAACTGTAGAGTGATGGCCAAAGGTTTGCTTGCTGCTGCTGACGCTGACTGTTTATAACCTCCACTCGGTTTTTTGAAAGTAAGCGGTAAATGAATTGTCACTTATACTGTATAAGCGCTCAAATTGCTTTCTTACTACAAGTCCCATTCACCCAATTACACACGCATTCATGCTTCTGCCAAGCATTTACACGCTTCCCACCCTTTGACATGCAGAATGGAGGAATCAGGGATCGATCCACCCCGCCACACTGGAACGTGGAACCACGTTTCTATCATTTACGGTATTGTATCAACAACTTTCAGCAGTGCACACTCAGCTCTCTTTTCTGTTCCTCACTTCTTTTCCTCCTTTCCTCCTGTATCCATCTTTGTTCTCATCCTATCCTACCAACCACTCTTACTCTCTCTCTCTCTCTCTCTCTCTCTCTCTCTCTCTCTCAGCAGTCTCCTGGTTTAGAGCTGTTTCTTAACATGAGCGAGTGAATAGAGGGGCAGCGGGTGTGCAAGAGCGCACACAGATGCACACACTGCTCAACACAATGATGCCTTGGCATTCCAGGAATGTCTGTGAGCCAATTGGAAACAGCCGTGTGTGAGGGATGAATGAATGAAAAGAGGACGGATACCTTATGAGAGCATCAGGAGTTGATAAGGGACAAGGAGGGAGAGAAAGGGAAGGCAGAGAAACTACGTAATGCAAACAGGTTATTATGTTAAATAATGTATTTTTGTTCCTTAAAGTAAGATTCTGTGATACTTATCCACCACTAATAAGCTCTAATAACAATGTTATTATAAAACAACTGACAGAGCGATCTAACCATGATGTGTAAGATGTAATAAACCAGCTTTATCTTTTAAATAGGACATAAAAAAAGACATGGAGGTGGTGAAAGGGTTTCACTGACCTCTGTAGCTCTCAAGGTCAGATACAGGAAGACAACCATTATACCTGGACACTAAAATTATCCTGCAGCCAGTCTCTCACCCCCACTAAAGCACACGCACACTTAACCAACTGACATCACAAATCTCACTCAAAGCTCAGGAATAACAAGAAGATTCATGCCTGAAAACAGCATCTCACTTCAAGCACAAAGAAAATGTATCTACTGTATCTACAAGAAGTAAATGTCTTATGACCAAGGTTGGTGATGCTATAAGATGAAGATGAGAGATCAGGTTTCACACCTGCCAACAAAAAACAATAAGCAATAATAAGTAACAGCGCACAAACGCATTCACTAACTCCACAAAACGAGACTTTTATTACTTGTACATGACTTGGTCCACTGAGTGTTCTTGACTTGCCTCAGAGCTCGGCACAAACCAGCAGCCTTAAATACAGAAGCTTATGAGAGGCTGCGGATTCCTTTCACGCTACTTCATTCTGGCCATATTTCATTATTATTTATTTTGGAAGTGCAGTGGAGATTGCCAGGAAAGTTGGGGGAAACAGCACGGTGCCATTCATGAGTGATTTGTTCATTTAAAAGTAATCTTCTTAGTAAAACTTAGATTTCAACTTTTCAAGCTGTAGTCGCACATGCCTGAACCTTTTTTAAACTTTTTTTTTTTTTTCAATTCTTTCTCCGAAAAAAAAACAACAACTTCTATAGCAAAGGTCTGGCACTGCAAGGACAAATGAAACAAAATAAAAAGCAGTAAAAAAAAATAAGTGGGCATTTATTTTCCCTCACACTTAACCAAGAAGAAATTCATCCTTTTATCCCAGTGACTGAATGCCTCTGAGCAGATCTGCTTATAGATTGTTGCGCTGCGGCTGCGCTGACAAAAACAATTTGCCTAGCAGGGGGACTGAGCCTAGCAGCATGCCAAATTGTACATATGACAGGGTGACAGAAATTTAGGCATTGCAATGGTCATAATTTTTCTTTTTCAAGTGGGAAATGGAAAGGATATTTCTTATTTTCTCCGACTCTGTCCATGCTTGTATGCTGTTTGATCAGTGTAATTCCTAACACTTTCTTTGTAGCTAATAAAAAATATGAACTTGCTATGTATGTTGGGTTTTTTTTTTTGTTCATACTAATTTAATACTAATGTTAGCAGCTCTTCGAATAGCTCAACTCAACCAAAGTAAGAAGCAAAGTAAGAGAATGCCATATGGATGGTTGGACACTGAAAGATGAAGAGAAAGGATGACATCATGCTAGAAATGAAGCTACAAATTGCCATTTCACCAGTGCAAAATCCTGTCTCCAGTAAGTAGTACGTAAATGGACCACATTTATATAGCACTTTTCTAGTCTTATCGACTACTCAGAGGGTTTCACTGTAGGGTCTTTCTTGCAGGTAGCCTTTTACTGTGCAAAGCTAAAATTTGAGCGCTGTAAAGCACTTGAGTTGAGATGTCTCTAGACTTGCTAAGAGGTAAAGCTCTGTGTCACTACAGCAATAATAGCCCGAGGTCCTGTCACTGCAGCGACAATTGCCTCTTAGCTGATGTGTCCATGATGGTGTAATGAGTGACAACCTGGGATTGACCAATCAGAGGTGTCAGTCTGCCAAACGCGCAAACAGCGCTAACTGCCATCACTCCCAGAGTGAGCCACAAGAGAGGCAGGTAACACCCGAATCGCTGATGTCTGATTCGAAACAGCTGACTCCCTTTAAATTTAGCTGTCAGGTTCAAAGCTAGACAGACAGACAGATACACAGCGAGACAGGATGGGAGACGAAGAGAAATCAAAAGTGTCTGGCCTGTAAAGCTCGGGGCCATCATTGTTAATGCAGCCAGGAGCTTTGTGCAGGAGCACACTGTGCTGTCTTTTTACATAAACCACGTTCTCTTTATAGAGTTATGAAACGTGTCACATTACTATGGAGGCACAAAGACTCATTCTACACAGCGAGAAACCTTTAGATACACACATAAACTAGTAGAGAAAGGTCAAACAGGCAGCTGCACGAACCGCGAGTACCTTAAAGCAAAAATAGGAGGCTCGAACGCACACACCGTGTACACCCATAGAACTAACAAGGGATAGCGCATTTTATGCAGCTACATCTTGGGGCTACTGCAGAATAACAGTGATTCATACTAATACCGTAATGCTATTCTAATGGAATGTTTGCTCAGAGACTTTAAGCTACATGGTTTCAATCAGGTCCTCCTAACACCAGCTGTGCACAAGCCGATCTAACCCAGGCTCCCTGTCAACCAAGCTGGAAGATTTCAGCTCTTGGCAATGTCAGCAAGAGTATAAGTGCCTGCAAAACTTCAAAAAAGAAACGAATACTGTCTGTGTTTTCTCAGTACTGTATGAGCCAGTTAGTAAATGTGAAAGGGTGCCCGTAACATGTTATTTTGTGGAGGTAAAGACGGCATGTATTGATAAGAGAAAACAAGGAATAAAGAAAGATTTGAAATTTTGCATGCTGGATCATTTGGGTGGATTCAACATGGATCTGAAGGTTGTGGTAGATAAAAAATGTATCACGCTGGCCAAAAGACAACGGTTGAGATCATTCAGTGGTAACCATATTATGACTATATGATTGTACTGAATTTTCATCAATTCTGCTTCTGGAAAACTAATTAAGTTACCTTGCAAGGCAGTTTTTTTAAAGAAATTTTAAAAAATGTTGCCCGTGACAAAAAACATGCACAGAGGTAATGTGAAGAAACAAAATGATTGAAAGTGATTTAATCTTGGATTTTGTGCAGATGTCAAAATTCGATGTGACCTTTCCCTGTAACAGTTATTAAATCCACTTCAGCTCAGAACTGGTCACTGTACATCGCAAGCGTAATATATTACTTGTCAAAGCATGGAAAAGAAATGACAATGTGGAGTATTCTAACGTGTCCTTTGCCAATGACTCTAGATCATAATCATAAAATTCAGTTGCTTTATCCTTGAGATTAAATGTCCAAAACTTCCCAGTTCTCGAGGCAAGAACCAGCAGGGAGGAAGGATAAATTAAAGCAATACAGAAAGCAGGAGTCAGTCTACACGGTTCAGTGAAAAAACAAGCAGTGATCTCATTCCCTCAGCCGCATTTTGGCAAAAGCACAACCACAACAGGATGCTCTTATCACACCTATCCTCATTGCTCTGAGTGCTGTTTGGAGTCAGCAGCAGGAAAACATATACACACAAGCCTTGAGTTTTGAGATCATTGCTGAATTAGAGTGATGGGTTAGAGTGAGGCAAACATCTCTGAGCTGATTTTCTTCCCCTATTTTTGTTTATTTTGTGATATTACAGAACGGAAAAGTTTGAGAAGAGATTAGAGACTATAAATGCTAACATAAAATACCGAACGTTAGTTTTTCCTTTCTCTCAAACACATGTTTTCTTTTCAAATTGTGGCAATTTAAAGTCAAAAGATTGCTGTCACGAGCCACAAACACACAAGCTGCAAACAGTCCAACCAAAGAGGAATGGTCTTTCTGAAATTCTTCCATGTAAATGGATCTTTTTAGGGTTTGCATGCCATGCAAGCGGTTCTGCTTGTTTGCCTGACTATATCTGCTTATACATCCTAAAAACAGAAATGATTCATTCTCGTCAACAAGAGCGCCAAGTTTCAGTCATATTTGCATTAAAATATTGCTTAAGATGATTGTTCCCACCTTGGTATTTTGGATGCCAGATGCCAGTGTGCAGTTTGGAAATCATAGCTGGAGATTTTATTTAACTACACTGGAGATGGCATTCCGTGATTACATTCTGTGATTAGACCCA
>VUQR01012562.1:43247-77013 GCA_015108515.1 Hemichromis elongatus | reverse complement strand
CTGCAGTGTAGATGGTGAAGAGGAACGCAGCCAGAACCATTCCCTGAGGGGCCCCTGTCCGACACACAGCCCTGAGTTCTCACATACTGTGGTCGGTCGGTGAGGTAGTCCAAAATCCATGTGGTGAGGTGGTGGTCCACTCCTGTGTACTCCAGTTTGTCCTTCAGGACCGAGGGCAGAATGGTGTTGAAGGCACTGGAGAAATCAAAGAACATGATTCTCACAGTGCTCTCAGCGGTCTCCAGGTGAGAGAAGGAACGATGTAGGAGGTGAATGACAGCATCATCCCCTCCAATGCCAGGCTGATAGGCAAACTGATGTGGGTGTCTCTCATGTCATAGCCACACTAAAATTGGTTGTTTAATGGAGCTCAGTTGTAAAACTACATGAATCTGGTTAAATTGTTGTCATTCAATTCAAAGAAGTAAAAATTAATCAGGCTCAAAAACCTTGCATCATTTCTAATTGTTCAAGATGAACCCTTATTGTAATAATGGCTGATTTTTATTTTATTTTTAAGTACAAAAAAAATTGAATTTCTGTTTATAAATGTGCTCCAATGATGTAAATTCCAAATATTAACCCTAAATGTGGCCCGCACTGCTTGGCATTAGGGCCAAGTTTCACAATACTGCAAACCTTAGCTGAAAGATTTATAAGAAATAACCTTAAATGATTCAATAACGTGGTTTGCAGTCTAAGCTGTGCCTGTTCACAACCTTTAAAGGAAACAATTTAGGTTTATTTTGCTTTAATTAGCTTATACACCTATATTACCTATTCACATGACATTCACCCTGTAAACCTGATTTTCACATGGAGATAGAATGCAAGTAAACAAATAATTTGATATTCTAATCTCTTTTCAACCTTTTTATAGCAGTCAATTCAAAAATTCATGGATGCTATAATAATTTGATTGGTGCTGCATGCTGGTGGATTAACTGTTGCAAAGAAAAAGGATTTTGGTCAGTACTTTTAATTTAGGGCAGCTATGTGGTTGGGTGGTGGTCTAGTAAATTTGTAAAGCACTAACTATGTGTACAAACATGAATACTTGGGTGTAGTATATAGAGTCGTATAAAGAATCCAGTTATTAGTTATATCAGTCATTCGATGCGAACATGTAGCTTTTACATGTTCTTTAAAAACTGCAGTGAAAAAGCTCAGCTTAATAGTTATATTTGTTTTGTTTCTAAAAAATAAAATATGAAACTCTGAAAACAACAACATTGTTTATTGTAATAAATCATTTTAATTGTTTCCCAGTTTCACTGAAACTACAAGACAAAAAAGCTAAAAATACAGGGGTGAAAAAGCAGATAAAAATTAAAGTGTTTTTTTTTCATTGACAGACTCTTCACGCTGACAAACGCAAACAACTTGCCTCTTTCCTTTCAAAAAAACTGTACTGTAGCATACCTATTTCCATGTCTATAACAAACAAAAACAAAAAAATCCCAACAATAAAACATGATAGTGAGTACCTTCTTACAAACAGCAAACAAACCAAAAATTCTAACCACTTTCTTTGATCCAAACACTGATATAAAACATATGCAGTGGATCGATTAATGGAAAATGTGTACTTATATTCATCACTTGCAGTTCATGAAATGATTGAACCAGTTTGTTTAAAAAAACAAAAAAAAAACAAGATATAGATACAGAGATATACAGTACATAGATTAAAGTCATTTAATGCCTTTTCGGTAAATGAATGCACTTATTTATTAGAAATTGGAGGGGGAAAAAAATTGATGTTAGTTTTAAAGGTAGAAAAAAATCAATAAAATTTGGGTTGTAACACAGATGACAGTCTTTGATTAAGCTTGTTATAAAGAGCAAAAAACATTCACAGCTGCCCTAACAAACTCAGAGGAAACAGAATTTCTACATGTATTAATATTTGTGCCCACATTAGATGCATACATGTACAATCACAATATGTAGAGATTTTTATAAAGATCAGTTCAATTTTTCCATTTTTAATTGAATCATGGAAGTAGTAACAATCAAAAAAAAAAAAGAGAGAGTAGTTTTTCCAAGTTCAAATGTTATTCTTACAGTTTATATTTGTCCTGGATTTGTGTCCTAGTTACTAATGAACACATTTTATTCCTGAGTAAAACCTAAGTCTAAGCTCAGAATGTAAAATATAGGAGTGGAGAATATGCCTAAAAGCAGTGTTTAAAAACTTCCAACAGTACAGCGGACCCTCATGGAGAAGAGAGTGCGTCCACTTCCCGGTCGATGAACTGCAGGTGGATGGGGGCACCAGGGCAAAGCAGGCCGTGGGTTTTGGCTTTGACGTCAGCAGTGAGAGGAGAAAGGCAGATGTGGAACTTCTGAATGAGCTGCACAGAGAGCAAAAACACAGAAATCAAAGTAGCTTATTTTAGTGGTCACGTGAACACACGTTTATGTACAACCTAAAAATGTGAGGATAATTATTTTAAAAAAATCAATAAATGAATAAATACAAACATCAGGGAATATGAGGTGCGCGATATAGAGAAGTGAAGGACAAACGCCTCATTGGTTTTGAGGAAGCTGAGGCCAGACTAAAGGATTTTGAATTTTTCATGCTCAATGATGATTCAAATTTTCCACTAGTGACTTGACAAAGCTTTGCATTCTGATTTTGCATCAGAAATTACTTTTCGTATTCAGACCGTCTCAAGTCGCTTGTAAAATACAATATGGAGCAACAGTATGATTCATTAAATATTGGTAGTTTGGTTTTATTTCCCCCTGTGCTCGTCCTAGAACGATCCTAGAGAAATGCTAAACACAGCTGGTTTCTGTCGGTTTAAATAAATTACCCATAAGATGTTTGTAAGATTATACAAAATGACATTTAAGATATTTTTCATAGCCCTAAATTAAATAAATAAAAGGTGAAACATTTTTTTTTCAACAAGGTTCAACCCAGCATTTAATATAGTGCTTTTCCATATCCATCCATATTGTACTTACCGATTAAATAAATATTTTACCATATTTTACCAAAATATATATTTGTATTATTACAGAAGACAATACATCAGCTCACATGACACATACTAGCTAGGTGTGCTCAGCTAACGTGATCTGGTTGCATTACTGGTTATGGGATCTGTGTTTTGTTATAAGTTGCAGTACACATCTTTTCCCACTCCAAAAAACTAAAAGCAAGCCTTGAGGCCTGTCAGATTTTGTAGTCTTTAAAAACTTATTTTATCCCAGTCTTTTTTAAAACCTTTTAAAAACCCTGGACATTTTTTAAATGATAGTGTAGGACCACAAGCAGATTAATCTCCTACCCTTATGAGAGCTAAATGCATCTCCAGCTCTGCAATTCTTCTCCCAATGCAGCTCCTGATGCCATAGCCAAAGGGAATGGAGCCAAAGTTGTCGACACGATCTGTGGTATCTTTCCGTATCCAGCGATCTGGTTGAAAGTCTAAAGGCTCAGAAAAGTTCTCTTCTTCCAGAGATGTGGAGTAGTGGCACAGGGCCAGCTGAGTCTATTAAAAAAAGAGAGAGAGAAAAAGAGAAGAATGTTGGTTGCGTAATGAAAACAGCTGGGCTATTGTACATGGGGTCATACATAAGGGAGGAAAAGAGAAATGCCCCCCCCTCGGGTATCATGTTACATCTGGTTTGACTATCATGTTTTAGCCAATTCTTATTGTCACACTTTCTTGTGCCCATGTGTGCTGTGAAAGTGTGACTATCACACTTACCCCTTTGGGGATGAAATATCCCCCAACCACCAAGTCATCCTGGGTAATCCGTCCATTGCCTGGGAGAACTGGAAAGAGCCTGCTCACAGGGTGGGGCATACAAAGACTGTTATTCACACAAAGACTGGTGTACCTTGGTAGTATAGCAATCTTTTCAAAAACTCTTAATCTGGGATAAACATAATACGTAATGACCTGAGAGTCTCTTTGACCAGCCCTCTGATGAGAGGCAGGTTAGTGATATCGTCAGCTGTGGCGACTGCTCCAGGTTCCAGAGTCTTTTTAATTTCTGTATGGATTTGGTGCTGTACATGAGGGTGTCGTGCTAACAGGTAGCAGGCCCATGACAGGGTAAAGGATGTCTAGAACAGAAAATGGTCAATTTAACTTTAAATTATGCTAACACATTGAGCATTTCATGAATATTGTACTGTTTGTATTTTGGGTTTTTGCCTTTGTGGATATATTGTATTTTTCCTTGATGCTCTGCAACAAAGTTGACTGCAGGGCAAGCTGATATAAGAATTTCTATAATGTTGCGTAAGTGCCGAGAAGCAGCAAGGGAAGCTGAGGGAGAAGGGGCCCAATTCTGAATGCTGGGTAAATGGTCAAGATCCCTCCACCAGCTGTTCTCCCAGCAATTTTCTCCTGTGTCTTACACCACTCACCCATCTGATCTATTCTTATGCCACTGTACTTTTATTAAATGGCCTTAATTGGCATTATAACAAGGCATTTCAAACAACTACAGTGAGAAAACCAAAAACGTGACTGAGATTATTAGCAGACTTCCCAAACAGAAATCCAATCCAAACAAGTTTAGCCACGTGCTATTTTTTTTAACATTTCTATTGTGTTCTTGGCCAATCCAGCTGTTCATCTAACATCATAGTGGGCTCCTTCTGCTAACACTTTCCAGACTTCTTGCAATTTCCCTTTCAACATTAGCAATGCAACTTGACTTTTTCCCCCCAGTTCATCCTTTATTGCCAAATCACTCTACTTACTCATGATTCATCTGATTAGTTGGCCCTACTTCCTGTTTCCGACTTGTGTCCACTGACATTTTATTTTAGTGAGCTGGGCGGTTGACCAAATGATATGAAAATGTCATGCGTCACTTTTCCTAAATTTACATGTTCTCGTTTGTTTAATGTGGGTCTTCCTTGTTGATCCAGCCCACTCCTTCTCCATCCACTCCCAGTGAATGTCTGACCTCAGCCCTGGGTTTGTCAAGACTCTAAAGGCCATTCTAAGGTCAGTGTCTCCCTGTGGACCAACTAATATACCCTCCTTATATACCCTGCCTTTCTTTTTTCTTTTTGTTGTTTCCCCCCACCACCACCACACACACACTCCGTCAGTGCCCTCTTTCCATGCAACCAACATGTTCCTAATCAGCCCTAGCTGGCACAGACACTGGCAACTCCTCAGATGTAGCCTGAGAGGAATCATATGACAAAGGCTCCCCCCAAGAAAAGTTTTCAAAAGGCTGAGGCCTCTCCCCCCATCCATTCCCTCCATCTTTCCCTTATTTTCCAACATCCATCTCGTCCCGTCTCCCTTGTCTTCCTCAGTATTATGCCATCCACCCCATCACCCTCCCTTACTCCCACCCAGCCCCTTATTCTCCCCCTGGTCTCACCTCTGCCCACTCTGTGCTATAACTCTGACTGTGGCTAATGTGAGTTGACAGCTCTTGTGTGTGCCAAGTAAAGGCAAATTGCACCATGGGGTCAGGTAATGGCTCAGCTTAGTGCACCCCCTACCAGCACATGGCTGATTCAACAAGTTCACGAAAACTAACACACACACCCTTTTATCCTGTGGCCCCAAGCTCCACACAAAACACTCTACCCCGTTATTCTTATTAATCTGACAGGACCACAAACAAATTAGGTAATAACTATGAACATGTGCACAAGGCGCTCACACAGTTGCAAATGCATGTACACAAATGCTACTACAGCAAGATGGAAAACCAGTGTAAAATCCCTCCTTCCTGTGTCCCAATTCCTGTATTCTTTAGGCTGCCAATAAAAGATTAATATTACCCCCACACACACACACACACACCCCCACAGTGGTGCACAGATGACATTAAACCCACAGCCTTAATTATTTGCAAGTGCATACAACAAGTTCAAATGTTGAAGCATGAACACACATCACAGATGTCTGCCTTAGTTATAAAAAAAAAAAAGACAAAAGGCCCCCTGTGCTGACTGAACAGACATAGACAAATGACAAGAAACTAAATCTGAGTGAGAACGAGTTTGTCAGTGGGATACTGTGTAACCCCCCTGATACACTACTTTGACCAGACGCTGGCACAGCTTCACAGGCATGGACATGGCGCCAGAAACCCAACCTTTGAAACTCAACACTGACTCTGACACACACACACACACGTGCAACTTCCAACGCCGCAGTCTCATCCTGACGCCACACTCACCGCATCTTCACATACATCGAACCCCTCTCTGCACAGTGTTCACCACAACACGGACAAACACGCACCGTGTCGACCCCAGCCAGTAGCATCTCTGTAAAGTTAGCATAGATCTCCTCGACGCTCATCTCCCTGGTAACGAGCATGTGTGTGAGCAGTCCCCCCTTCACCTCTTCTCCCCGCTCCAGCTGGGCCTTGATCTCTGAGAGCCTCTTATCGACGTGAACAATGCCTGGGATTAACGAGGGATGGAGAAGGTGATATGAATGAAAAAAAAATGAGGGTCGTTGTGAAGGAGGGTAGTGAGGGGAAAGCAAGAGAAAAAGGAGCAGGTTATGTAAGAGATGGACCTACATACTCTCACTATCCAACAGTACAGCAGTGGAGATTTAAATGCAAATCAACATCAGCATTCCCTTCTATTGAGCACAACCGGTTTCAAGCTTTACTACTTGGCGTTTTAATAAAGAAAGTGTTAGCCAAATGGGAGGGCTAAAAAAAACAAAACAAAAAAAACAAGATCCTTCTAAAAGTTCTGGCATCAAGGCAGAATTTGATTACCAGCCTTTGTGCTCACTCACTAAAAAGAAATTGAAGTCTTAGACAAGAGTACCACAAGTCTTAGCATAAATTAGGCCTGGATATACTAAGGAAATCTCTCCTTCTTGTGTTTCAGTATACTTTTTGTGTACGAGGAAATTACTGGGCTACCATCTGCTGGACTAAAGCACTGTGAAGGCAGTTCAGCTGAGCATACAAGTATGAAACTAAACTGTGTCTTATTGGATTACAATTTTAAGCTGTAAACCACTTACTGAATTTGAAAAGACCATCCCAGGACAGACAGAACTCCTCCCACGGTTTGGGGATGACGGGTCGGAGCCACTTGGGGATAGCTCCAGCATACATGGTCATCTTAAAGGAGCTGAACATGAGGTTCAGTGCAGCAATGTAGTCCTGGGTGTTCTGGGGAATCTCATTTTCCAAACATCCTAGTCTGCATTCGTACAAAATAGCGGCCACACCTGTAAAAACAAAGGTAGGGGAGAGGGAATTTTACCAAGCTAAGACGTTTAGCATTGGCATCCATCAGTGGCTTGGACTTTTCGGCCGCTTTAATAACTTTCTATGGAAAATTGGTGAATAAGTTTTATAGAGGTAAATAACATGATTTATAGATTTCTCCCCTGTCCTCTTGGTTACCTCCTCCTACCCATTTTTCTGTTATTTCAGTTGGTCTCTATGCTTCACCTGCTGTGAGCCACTTATAAATCCTTTCTGACCAACTGGTATTTGCTTCACAGCTGCATACAGACAAATACAGACTTGGTACCAACCTTCCATAGCATATTTGAAGAAGAGGTCATTCACATTGAGGACAGTTGCTCTATCCGGGTGCTGGGTGCGCAGACTGTAGACCCTCTGGATGAGGTCATCCACCACGTTGTTTACGTCATCAGAGAAGACCGCGACATCGCGGGGTCGCATGATGAGCTGCCTGAGCACACTCCGCATCTTCAGCCAGTCTTCTCCCTCACTGGAAAACAAGATACAAAAGGATGCTGTTCTGATGCTTTTTGGATGCTAAAGTGGACTGCTGAGTAGTAAAGGAAAGTGAAATGATCCTGGACATTTAGGAGATACAATAAGTGACAAGTTATGGAAATATGATCAACACATCTGCTCAAATCAAGGTATTATGTCCTGAGGCTGTCAAAATTCATAGTTTGAACACTGAAGTGGACTCACGCTGAGATGAGCCCGGTGGACCGTCCTCTCATGTCTCTGTACTCCTTCCAGGAGTCCATGTTAGCCCTTTGAGGGGCCAACCCCTCTGCCCTCAGCACCTGAGCCACCATGTCACGATCTGCAATGGAGACCACCAGCTGGGGGCCAAAACGAGACTTGAAGATCTTTCCATACTTCTTCTGGTGCTCCAGCTAGAAAGCAACAGTGACAATCAGTTTTTCTAGAGGTATTTGCAAATTACTTTACTAATAAAGTTCAGCACTGAATGTATTTTAGTTACTGCTCTCATGTAACTAACTTAACTTAAAAAAATGTTTTAATGGTGTTAGTTTAGAAATGATTGCGTAACCTCGAGCATACTTTAGTACCAACACTTAACCTAGAAAGACACTTTAAAAAATGATGATCTTTTTGTACTCGTCGCCATGAATTTTGTCACGCCTGCAGACGCCTTTTGTGTCCAATTTGCATACGTCTCTTCACCTTTAAATCTAAAATTTGCTGCGACCGAAGGGCTCTGTAACAACTGCATATGCTGCATTTGAAAGACGACGCTTAATGAAGTTTTAAGTTATGCTGCCAGGGTTGTGCCGTTTGCTGAGGTATTGTGCCAAAGGACAGTGCACGGAGAGGGGTTTTGAACCAATGTAAACATGCTCCTCTGACCTCCAAAATCATAGCTGCAGGGTGCTGGACGTGGAGGACGCCGTGCCTCGGTTGACTGGTTGATAAGTGGGCTGAATGTGGAATGAGGAATGAAAGAAACGCGATAATAATAATAATAATAATAATAATAATAATGATAATGATGATGATGATGATGAGGTACAGTGGATTTTCACGTTTAATTCAAATTTACATTCAGTTTCACGTGTTCTCTTTGTGAGGTGAAACTATCCCTTTACTCTTTTCTGGGGCAGGCAAATGGACCGACCGGTCGTGCCACACATTTTTCAGACTGCCCCCATCTGCTGGCAGAGGCTCTCTTAAGGTAGACGGACTGCCAATGAAATGCCAGCGCGCCTTCACTCGCAACCACGACTGAACCATAATTTAGCCCTGATTAATTTAACCAAATGGGGTACAAATTATGGTTAGCAGTAATGGGGGGGTAGCTCATCACATCTCACTAGGACGATTACAAAACTCTCGCCTTGTGCCGGAGGGTCAACCAGTGACTCCTGGTGCGCTTTTAACCTTCAGTGCCATTTTACGCATAGGTGACAAATTTGGCTGAGCACTGAAAATACGAGGCCAACACATTTTTTTTCTACCTATGAAAAATAACAAAATAAAGCATAAAGACTGAGCAACATTACCTGAATTTCATGGATTCTGCCAAACCCGTCCTTCCAAAAGAACTCGATCAAGTTGGACAGGGTGTTCGGTCCGGGCATGTCGTTCAGGGTCTTGATTTGTGTTTTCTCGCTGACCTCCTCCGGTTTGATCATCCTGTTGGGCAGGGGCTCTTCTTCTGTTGCAGAGATCCCCAAAGCCTCGCTGGCTGCTGACTTGTGTAAGGAACGCACAACGTAGAACAGCTGCTTATTCAACTGGTCGCCCTGAAAGTTCTTCCAGCACATCTTCGTGAGATTATTCAAGACTGCCATTGTTAAGATACTTTTTTCCGCCTTTGCGTAATTGAGAACGATGTGTAATGAAAACTTTTGTAGAGTTTTTTTTGTTGTTGTTTTTAACTACACATCTGCAGAAAATGTATACGCTCCTGGCTCATGCAAACACAACACTCCTTGTGTGGTAGTGAAATGTTAGATGGGGACCGTATCGTGGATCGCTTTTAAATAGTTGCTTGTACAACCTCAGGAGAAGAGGATTGGACGATCGTCTCAAAAGGAGGGAGGGATAACTCTTTATTCGGAAATGGGCGCAGTACAACGTGCTAAAAGTTCGTTACATCACACCAATCAATCATCCTCTGTGACTGCGCACATCGGCTCCCCTCCCAGCTCAAGGGTGTGCGCGTCACTCAGCCCCACACACAAGCACGCAAAATAAGCAAAAATGTGACAGAAGCCACATGATGCCAGAAAATTCGTCTTAAATAAAGAATAAACCTCACGTACCGCTGATGTAAGCGCATGAGAGAGCCCCACAAATAATCAGCTGTTTGCACATGCGTAAGCGCTTTGTGTTCCAGCCCAAAAGTTGTATTTAAAACAACAACAAAAAAATATGAGGAACTTTATATAAGTTTGCAAATGTTGGACTAGACTTCACAGAGCCATGAGATTTATAGGTGCTTTTGCATTTAAAACCTATAGGCAGCTAAACCTGCAGAGAAGACAAATGGTATATGAATGCCAGGTGGCACATGAGCAAATGGAAAGAAAATATTTACTTGGTTTACATTTTGAGCATTGATCTGAATCCTTGTAGTGTTTACACCCTTAATTGTCACAGCTTTTTAACATATTAGTTCTCTGAGAATTAAATGGTTTAAAACTTTAAGAGCAACACTCAAAATGTCCTGGCAATCACAGGAGTTTCAGAAATAAGGTCATAAATCTGCAAGCTTCATATCTTGATGTTGTCTGTGTGTGATTAATGTACACAGATGGCCCATCGTCAGCTGGAGGATGGATTCCAATCCATCCTCCACGTGGATTCCAGTCTATCTAATTACTTTTCACTCTCTCCAAGCCAATAAGCCTTGGGTCAGCGGAGGTCACAAAACAGCGATTAAGCCGACCATGCCAAATACACAGCCATTCAAAGGCACACGTGAACTGCGCTCCAGCGGAGGTTGGGTGGGCAGAGGTGGATATTTTCCCACACTCACTTCTTTCGCAACTAAGGCAAGGCATCAGGCTCTAGATGTTCTTTTTTTGGAATATCTTCAAGTCACCAACACAGAAAGAATTATCTGCCTGCCTCTCCATGCCTGGCTTTTATCCAAATTAAGTTTTTTTTTATTCCCTCTATTCATTCATAGAAGAAATCCTGCGGACATTGCTACACAATCATGAGTTAGTCAGATTAAATGTCTTCTGTAGCAAAGTGGGTGCTATTGTGACCATTAATTGCTGCCGGAAGAGTATTCATTGGATTTCTTTAGGTGTACTAATTGATTTTGCATATTCAGCTCCCTTTTGTGACAGCTTTGTCTGTTGTACAACAGTGTGTATTACTGCTAGTCTAAGGAGAATAACAGTCCAAAAATATTCATTTTACAAAACATATTTAATAACATTTTACAGGAGGAACTGATATAAAACATATCAGTGTGAATGGCTCCCAGGAGCAGCTTTATACACTAGTCAACTTTACAAAAAGCAATGCTGTTAACCAGCATATGAGAGTTAGTTTTAAAATAACAAACCTGTCCTCATGCAGGTCAAAACAGCAATAGTCTATTTTTTTACCATTAGATAACCTGTCGTATCCAACACTAAATAAGAATGATTTATTTAGATGCCAAAAGACTAAGAGCTGATCTTTTGCTGCTTACAAAACTAATATGATTTATACATCATGTAAGTAGCTATCAACTGCCATCCAATTTACAGACATTGAAAAGCTTTACCACTTAGTGACAGATTATCTCTTATCATTGCTCTGTTCAGATGCGATAGGGTTCAGCTGGGCTTCAAACCTGCTCTTCAATGCACATGTTTGCCCCCCAGTTTTGTCTTACTGCCCCATTACAGCACAGAACATTTTTAGGTATCAAGGTGCCAAGCGCATAGATCTACTTCCTGAAGCGCTTGAATAATGGATGTACGCTCTTGCTCGCCGCAAGGGCCTTGCTGCTTCTGCTCTGATATTCCATGTAGATGGTGTCATCTGCTCCGGACATGGAGCTCATGGTGCCTGTTCGCCTTGAGAACTGATTGGGAAACAGAGATAAAAAAGAAGTGAGAGTAATGAAATGTACAGAATATGCAAGTTACCACCAGCAGGGGTGGGAAGCCCAGAGTAACAACTGCAAAAAAACCCCCATAATGACGATATTACAGTACAGCAAATCAGTGAGCATTACAGCATTAAAATACACAACAATATCTGTGTAGGGAAGGGGCTGAACGGCCCTAAAAACGCCAAAAAGTAAGAGTCTGAGTCTGTAGTGAAAAATTCTGTGTATGTGAGTGAGTGTGTGTGTATATGTGTACTGTTTTTTTAATAATTTATTTTCATTAACGTGACTCTTCCTCGCAGCAGGTTGGTAAACTTTCATTAACCTTCATTTAATAAGACCATAAGATGTGGGTTAGTAGTGACTCTGCAGTGTCCATAGTTTGTTGACCCTCCAACCATCCTTTCTCTACAAATGTCTCGACATCTGGTGAAAGTCCTCACCTGAGGTCGTGCGCCCACCTCCCCTGCCACCACTTCCTCCTCGGCATCCATGTCTGAAGCAGCGAGGACCTTCTGAAGCAGCTGCTGTTGCTCATCTCTGGTTGAGAACATCAAGTCCTCTTCCTCCATACCTGCCAGCTTTGTGATTACCTGTTTGTACAGCACTTTGATCAACACCACTTTTGTAATTAAAAGTGCTATATAAATAAATAAACTAAACTACCTAACACAGAGGAGGAACATCACCACTTAGCAATCCTATTCACACGTGAACAAGAATGAAAGGTGTCTCATAAATAAATAAACATCAGCAACACAGGGGGAAAAAAAGCTAATATTAAAGGAAGAGACTGATTTTCAACTTTACTGTGAACCTTTCAGCTGCTGTAAGACTTTGCAGGCACTTTGTTATCCAAATACAATTCAATAAATATGCATCTAAAGCCAGAGAATTAGTCTTTTCTTTTGTTCTTTCTTTGTTTCGTCCCTTTAAACAAATCTACTCTTGACTGCTGCCAGAATATCTTTAAGGTCTTGGTTTTCAGTGTGTGTCTTGGAATTCTTCTCACAACATTCACCACCAGCCAGACAGGAAACAGTGAAACCTAATTCTTTAAGCTTACTTGCTACTATGAAAAATTAAAATGAAACTGGGACATCCACATTTTGTTCCAAAAGTCAAAAACTCTCATTCATACACGTGTAAGTCTACTATTCTCAAATGAGATTTTCCACCATACACATACCCAGTCAGATAGCCGTTTACATCCATTTCTGTTCAGACTAAACCACAATATCATGATTTTGTCTCCTTAAACTGGATACGCAGAAGAAAATGGATGCAGCTTTTTCGAAAACATGAGTCATTCAGTATTTATTTTTATTTAGCAGCCATTTATGAATCCTCTTACGCATAAGCCCCAGGTCTTTGAAGGCCATGGCTTATGAGGACAGAGAAGAGTGATCACTGAAGAAGGTTTTAGTAGTTAAGTCTTTCATTGAGATGGGTAAAATCAAATTACAGGAACTTAACCACTTAACTACTTATACGTGAGAGCTGTAGTTTTAAACCTTCTTACTAAATAACACAATGCTTCGTCACAGAATTCAAATTGATATCAGAATGTGGAAATAAAACCAGAGGGTTAATAATTTCAGATTTGGAAAGGGTTTTTTAAAAGTTAAGTGAAATAAACATTTAGCAGCTGTGAGTGCTCATCCTCCCTGTAAACTATCCTTCACGCTATAACAGTAAACTCCAACGGGTATGGGAGGTCATGACCTCCATGAAAGAAATGTGCATTATGACCATTGTATTAATAATAATGCACAAATCATCTGAGACTGTGTTCAGATGTTTACAGCACACCTTAAAGCTGTATCCCTGGTCTACGAGGAACCTCTGCCTCTTGGTGGAGTATGCCATTTCCTGGGTATCCTGGGACACCAGTGAATAGAAGTATGCATTGTACTCCTCTGCTACCATTCCTAAAACAGCAGACAGGGATGTTGAAATAAACGATTTTGCTCACGAATGCCAAAAAACAAAACAGCTAGATAAGCAAACAAAAACCTTTTTTGGCTCTTAAGACTCTCCCAAGCCTCTGGGCCTCCTGTCTGCGCGATCCACCATGGGACGAGATCTGGATCAGTACATTGGCTTCTGGCAAGTCGAACGAAGTATCTCCAACCTGCAGAAGAATTCACAAACATGCAATATCACCACTCTGTCAGAGTACCAGCATTCATTTGCCGTGTAATAAAAGGCTAAATTTAAGGTAAGAATTCTCTCACACAAAGATCAAATGCAATGTGAATGATGTGTCAAAAAACATTTTGTAGCTATTGTTTGTGTGGAGCATGGAGAGAAGATTACTGATTATAGCCTTACTCAGAAAATTACAATCAACCAAGCTTCCAAATGTTTATAAGATTGGTTTTAAAACTGGCAAAATGTTTGGAAAAACCAATTAACTAATTTTTTCAGTCGTTCTATGAGCCATGTGCTCACAGAAAGACTGAAGACAGTTAATGCCCTGAAACTCAAGCACACTTGGCTTATGCAGCGGGACAATAATCCCAAACACACCATCAGGTCCACATCTGAGTGGGTCAAACAAATAACAAACAAAATGAAGATTTCAAAATGGCCTAGTCAAAATCCTAACTAAAATCCGATTGAGATGCTTTGGCAAGACCTTAAACAGGGCATTCATAATCGAAAAACCCTCCAGTGTGACTGAATTAAAACAATTCTGCAAAGAGGAGCGGGACAAAATCCTCCACGTGAAATAATCATTGCCAGTTATCGCAAATGCTTAAATGCAATTTTTGGTGCCAAGGGTGGCACAACCAGTTATTAGGTTTAGGGGGTAAATATGTTGTCCTGTGTAAAAAAAAAAAGAAAAAAGTAAGATAGCTTTCCTTCCTTTAATAAATGAAATCATAATTCAAAAACTGAATTTTGCATTTACTCAACTTACTTTTGTCTGATATTAAAATGTGCCTGATCATCTGAAACATGTAAGAAACCAGAGAGGGGGCAAATACTTTTTCACAGCCCTGTAAACTGACCGGTTTACCTTTGAGATGAAAATGGTGTTGATCTTGGGGTTGTGTTTGAAGTTCTGTAAGATCTGCATTCGCTCCCCCTGAGAGGTCGGACCGTAGATGTAAGGCCTTGGGGAGAAAGTAAACATTTGTTAAAACAACTACAACCTGAAACACAGAAGAAGCTTCTCTTTTTGCCAGTAACTTACTTGTTGAGACGAATGGCATATTCCTTCAAGGCAAACACGTTGTCAGCAAACACAATTATTTTGTCATTCCGCCGCTCGTGGAAGCGAATGAGAAACTGGCAAGCACGGAACTTATTGGGGTTCATCGTGTAAAGCAGGATCCGCTTCTTTGTCTTAATGGCAACATACTCTCTGTAAAACTCCGGAGACATCGGGCACCAGACCTGAAGAACAGGCAAGCCGATCACATTGATGACGATACTCAAAACATACTAACATGAATACAGTTAAAGGATTTGCTTTTACATATGAAGCTGCCTTAACACATTCTGTTTTTAACTTGTAACGTACAGGATTCAGTGCACACTAAAAAACGGTGACATTAATATCACTCAATGGCAGGGCAGCTGTGGCTACAACTGTAGCTTGCCTCCACCAGTGTGTGAATGTGAGAGTGAATGAATAGTGGAATTGTAAAGCGCTTTGGGTGCTTGAAAAGCGCTATATAAATGCAATCCATTATTATTATTATTCAATGTGTGGGGGAATAGATGTGCACATTTGCACATCTTAAGCACATCATATAGTTGCAATGCAATTAAATACAAAAAAGACACTGTTACCATCTTAAATTGAATGTTTACCAGAAATAATAGTTTTATTAGTTTATATGGTGAAATGGTTTATTCATTACTTTAGATTTTATTGCTGTATGCATAATGATAATTAAAATGAATTTTGAATTAAATCTGCCAATTCTAAAAGATCATCAGTGTAAACTTTCTGACACCAAAACCAGAACCGCAATGTAAATGTCTATAATAGGTTCCACCTATAAGGTGTACGCAGAAAAAATAACGCCGTTTATTTATTAAAGCTATCATTTATAATCTAATATCTTGGTTCTACTGTTATACTGCAAGACTCACCTCTGCACACTGGACTTTAGCAATGTAACCATTGTTCTGCAGTTCCATCCAGTTGGCCTCATATAACTTAGGCCCAATTAGGAAATTGAGGTCCACAATCTTGTCATCCTCTCTGACCAATGTGGCAGTGAGGCCAAGTTTGCAGTGCGCCTGGACTATAGTCAGGACACGACGAAACATCCTTGCTACAGGCAAAGAAAGTTTTGAAGTTAGGATGGAGCCTAATCGCACCAAAATATTCTGTCCGTTTCACCATATCTATAAGCAATACTTTGAAGTATAAGGATCATTCATCTATTTAGGATAACACAAAAAACAAAAACAACACACCAGGGATAGTGTGAACTTCATCCAGTATGATGAGTCCCCACTCTTGGCTCCGCATCCACTCCATAACCCTTTCAGCTTCCCAGGAGCGCTTGGTGGTGTGACCCAGCATAGAGTAGGTGCTGATGGCCACCGAGCAACCGATAGGCTTGTCTTTTGCATCAGAAGTGAAGCGGCAGATCTGAGAGTCGTCAATAGTGGACCACATCTTGAACTGGGACTTCCACTGCTCCACAGATACAGAGGAATTGCCCAGCACCAGGCAGCGTTTGCGCACCGTGCAGGCCGCTGTCACCCCCACCAGGGATTTACCCGCTCCTGTAAAACAAAGATAGGATAAAAATTATTGAGACACACAAGTGTCTTACACAAAGGTCTGATGCAGTAAAAAGATTGTTGTTTTTTAGAGTATACTGTAACGCTGGAATAAAATTAACACGTTTATATCTTTAAATACTAAACATTTTTCTTTTATGACTACAGTAAGTCCACTGTCTCACCACATGGCAGCACGATGACTCCTGAGCGGGCACGACCGTTACCAAACATTTTGCGCAGACTTTTTTCCTGATAAGGCCTCAACACAGCCGTGGGCTTAAGGTCAATGTTGATGTCGGGGTTGACTGTGTCATTGCGGAAGTCGTACTCTGCCAGGAGGGGGTACTCCAGCTGAATGCAACGCTTCTGCAGCTCTTCAATCATCTCCTGCACCACAAGAAAAAAAAAGAACAGAGTAGAGTTTAGTTTGCGGATTTAAAATGTTTCAATGAAGTCAAACATAAGTTTTTATTGACCAAAGGAAAAGCAGTTCCCAACTTCAACCTGTCTTATAACCTAATGATTGACTAATGATTATTTGGGGACCAATAGCAAAAATTTAAACGTGAACATTGTCGCAATAAATATAAGAAAATAAGTTTAAATCTGTATATTTAAAAGCTTTAAATATGGGTCTGCAATAATATTAAGTAAGCAGCAGTGTCACAGGAAAAGAAAAAAAAAAACAGGTATGTACCTGACGAATTTCAAAGGACACTGTCTGAGTCTCCTCCTCCTCTTCTTCTTCTTTATCCATCTGTTCATAGTAGCTGAAGATGTCCTCAGGGACCTGCTGGGTTGAGGTTTTCCCATCGCTGGGCTGCTGTGAGCTGGAAGTGCCTTCTTTTTCTTGAACAGACTTCGAAATCTGTCAGAAAGAAGAGAAACTTTATTTATTAAATATAAGATTATAAAAGAACAGCCTTTCTTGTTTGTAATATTTTACACATTTGTTTGAGCTAAAAAAAAAAATTTCATTTGCACACCGCTGACTTGCTGTGGATGACTTCAGTAATGAGCTCAGCGTCTGTTCCATCTGCAGCACGGAGACGACATTCACGGATCACGTTGTCTTGCAGAAGTCGCTGGATCACATCAGGGAAGGCACTCTCAACAAAATACCTGAAGGTGGATTGCCAGCAGAGCTTATGAAAAGTGCTTAGAGTGCTACGAATGCAAAGAGTGAAGAAACCATTTTTAAAATTACCTATTGTGCTTGAGCACCAGCTTGACTTTGCCGTAGCTCACTGTGCAGAGCTGAGAAGAAGAGAGGGATCAGAAAACATAGATTTACACACCGCGACAAAAACAGTGTTTTCAGCAATGTTCAGCCTTCGGCAATATTCCTCACAACACCAGATACTCTCTCAGTCAGACCTTTATGAACTGTACGATTCCATCGGGAACAGATGTCTTGCTGAGTTTCTGCAGGTACTCCACAATATCAGAGGTCTGGAGCCCCACACTCACAGCTGCATATAAGGAATAGGCAGTCAGCTTGTACTCATGGATATGGTTAGGTCTGCATACTGGCTCTGCAATGGCCACCAAGAAATCCTGGGCGTACTTATACACTGGTGAAAAAGCTTCCAGAAAGATGTGTCCATCTGGAGCCTGCATACGAAAAAAGAAAAAACTACAAAGATTCATCTTGCATTTAAAAGTGGGAGAACACCAAAGCTTTTTAATTTTAAGTGAGAAAATCAACAATCCAAGCACATCTTACCACCCAGAGCGGACGTGAAGAGTGATCATTTTTTAACAGCATCTGAGCACGGTAGTCTTTGGCTCCATATTCATCTAGTTTTGTACTCGACTCGTCCACTTGTTTTCCAGCAGCAGCAGGTATGGCCTCTTGAGACTCGCTCCCCACCGCCTCTTCATCATCTTCTTCCTCATAGAAACGCTTCTTGGACTTTTTCTCTATTTCCCAACAGATACAAACATGAGTACGCAACTATTATTAGCCATAAAAAAAAGGTTCACACACTACCAGGTTGAAATAGGGGTGAATGTAACGATATAACTGAGGCACAAAGTGTGGCTGTAAACGTGCTAATGTATTAGCTTCTACATTCCTGATCTAATGGTCTTTATCTGGAACTGTTACCCTACACAAAAGCACAGAATAATTACTGGAAATGTTCAGAGTCCGAGAAGAAAGGTACAATGATTCATCTTAACACTCAGTAAGCTAGCTTAATGGCTAACTGTCCGTGTTAAAACACAGGATTAGCAACGTACCCCGATCTCCTTTGTCCTTTTTACCCATTTTAACCGCTTTTAAATGGGTAATAGCTCAAACCAAACTCGATATGACTACATAACAATCAAATAACGTCCCGAAATTCCAAGATAAACTGGCCTGTGTGGGTCAGTTAGCTAGTGTTTCGCGTCAAAAGTCATTCAGAAAATACTTCCGGTCTGAAATTTCAAAATAAAATCTTCGAAGACGACTACATTGAGAACAACCGTTAACAAAATATTAAACCTTATTCTTTAAACTGTTTTTTAGACAACATGAGAAATGTTTTTATACGTATACTGAGATTCTTGCTGTCTCCCTTTCTGTGTTTGTGTATGAGGGGTTTTGTTTTTGCAGGGATGTTACACAAAAACATCGACATTATATTAAACGACACAATTAAAAGCAGTCTAGAAAAGTGTTTGATATCGAAAAAATCACAGAAACGTTCCTGTATTTCCGATTTATGTCATCTCTAGATTGAAACCAATAAATAAATTAAAAAAAAAAAAAAAACTAGCCACTCCGTGTTTACTTCCTCGTTCAAAGGTCACTCTGGTTCTTATGGGTTTCCTTAATCGTTTGTAGGGAATCTCTCTGATTTAAACAAGAATTGCTGCAGCTACGTGACTGATTTATTAACCAGTGTTGAATATGTCGTCTGATAAACAAATTGGACCCGCTTTACCGCCGACGTTTAGAAAAGAGAGCCCTGAAGACTATGATTATGAAAACGAATGTAAGTGAAACAATATGTTTACCATTCGTTTGCTTTTAACTCTTGTATTCATAGTGTTGTTGTACAGTTGCATTTTTTTTTATTGCGGTCTTTATTTTTTCTTCTTTAAACTTTGCAGTGGCTGGCCCCGCTTTGCCTCCCGGTTATAAACGGGGAGAACCGTCGAGCTCCTCTGATGAGAGTGAGCAAGAGGTAGCAGTGAAAAGAGCCAAAACAGGACACCGTGGTGAAGACAAAGCCGCAGAGTGGGTTCCCTGCTGAATTACAGCTCAAATACATGGAATGCCTCGATAAACAAAACATTAACATATGTCTTCTGAACAGGGTGAGCACAGAAGATGATGATGGTTTCTTTGGACCAGCTCTGCCGCCGGGATTTAAGAAACGTCCGAGTTCACCAGATGTGTAAGCAAATTTATCCAATAAAATAAAAACTATATAATAAAAGGAATAGAATCAATAACCTGGGGATCATTATGGAAACTGTAACTTTATCATGTTGCCTCAGGCCGCCTGTGCTGGGACCAGCTCTACCTCCCGGGTTTCGCAGAGAACCATATGAAGACAACGATGGTGAAGATGCAGACAGTTGTCCAGGACCTGTCTTGCCTCCAGGCTACCAAGCCGAACCCTCCAGCAGCGAAGGAGAAGATGAGGATGTAATTGGACCAATGCCAGCCAACGGGCCGATTCAGGACACTATGGCTCAGGACTTTGAGCGTAGAGCAAAAAGGATGAAAGAGAAGCTGACAGGAGACGTAAGCCCTAATCCCAGACACTATACATTGTACTGTCTGAACAGCGTAATCCCTGCATAAAAAGCAACAGAAAGACTAACAGTATTTTAAGGTGTTAAGATCTCTTCTTTCTGTGATCACCCAAGTTTTAGCTTTTCTTTTTATTTGTGTGTGCGTGTCAACAGGATACTCCTGAGGTGCTGACCAGAGAAACATGGATGACTGAGCTCCCGCCAGAACTGCAGCATATTGGCTTGGGGCCTCGAACTTTTAAGAAAAGGTCAGGTCCCGAAAATGCTGACCGCTCAATTTGGACGGATACACCCACAGACAGGGAGCGCAAAGCCAGGGTATTTAATAAAAATAAATGTATTTTTTTGTTACATTTTTTTCCTCTATCTCACTGGTCTGTTGGTCTTCACCAATAGGAACGTCTTGAGGGAAAGAAGAAGGGTGAAGCAGAGAAAGACAGTGTCCCACATGTTTCTCACAAAGACTTGGAAATGGCAGAGAAAGTGTCCAAGTATAATGTAAGTGGTTGTACTTCATTTTTCATGTCTCTTAAATGTTGCCGTTTATCACAGTGTGCAGTTTTGTTCACATTAGGTTCAGGATTAAAATTTCAGTACATGTTACTAATTATTAGGAGTCTAAACGTGCGGAGTCTCTGATGACCCTCCACACGAAGAAGATGAAGGAGAAGGCAAAGGAGAAAGCTGACAAACCAGTCGAGAGGAGACCATTCGATCGTGACGCAGACCTGCAAGTGAACCGCTTTGATGAAGCGCAGAAGCAGCGGCTGCTGAAGAAGTCTCAGGAACTGAACACACGGTTCTCCCACAGCAAGGAGCGAATGTTCCTCTAACACACTGAAAATGTCAGAAATGTGTAAAAAAAAAAAAAAAGTTTAGACTTCATATAGTATGGTCTAAGCTTTGTTGGTCTATGAAACTGGAGTTTAACACACATTAGTTTGTGTGAGTGACTGGATGCCATTGTTATAACAGATGTTTTAAAGTCATTCAATCTGTTATAAAGCAGCAGCCATTTGAGCTAAAATATATTAGAGTTATAGAATAAAACATATTAAAATGTTTTTCCTGCAGAGTGTCAGCTTATATTTTCAGATTGGACCATGTTTGTACAGGTAACGTCCAGATCAATCACATGTTTCTTGGTAAATTTAGTTGCTATGAATGGTGTCAGATTGAATGTCATTTTCAGTTTTGGTGTGTTGAAATTTTGTTTAAAACTCAGACTTTGTACTTTGTGCTAGGGATGGTAAAGGAGAGATGAGAAACAATTTAGCCTGTGTTTATGTGTGGTCATAATTAAAAGGGGGGATAGTGCAGTATAATAATGGTCTAAATATTGTTGTGTAGGATTTTTTTTAAAGCCATTACACAGATGTCTTCAGTCTTTTTTGGACTACCTGTTAGAGAGAAAAAAATACTTTCCCATTAAGATTTAACTCTATTCAAAGTGCTTCATTTTTATTTGGCTCCTTAAATATTTATTCTGTGTTTTTATTTTTGGTGGTTTTGATTTAAATGCCAAAAGTGAACATTTTAAACCTAACTGACATTTTGGCATCTAGACATAAAAGGCTCAAATCCTTACATTAATGCACTCTCCATCTGTGATTGATTCTTTTTAAGCTTTTTCTGAAACACCCTTAAAATGTGTTGTACTGCTATTGCAACTTTAAACTGTATATTAAACTTGTAAACTTTTATAAACTACAAACTTTTACAAAAACTTGTTGTTGTTTTTTTTAATTAACACACCTATTTTTAGTAAGGAGTGTTTAAGTCATACGCTATAGTGAAGGTTGTAAAAATTGTGGCTCTTCAGAGTCGCTATATATGCATATTTCATTTACGCATGCGTGTGGCGGTCGCGTTGATGGAGATATGTCATGCAGATTGCATGCATGTGGCTCGTTACGGTACGTATACTCTCTCTGTAATAACATTAAGTAATTGGATGTAAGGATAACGACTAACCAGCTAAGGCTAATGTTGCTTTTAATTTGCTTCAGATGTCTGAGCTGAGAGTGACGTCACTGCTGAGTTGAGCGTGTTCCAACATTAAAGTTTGAAAAGCATGGAAACAGGATTTGTTTGACTTCTCAGTAAGGTTAAGCCATTCATGTATTACTACAGTGTTTGCATTTTGTGCTTAAACACCGCTGCATGTCCATTTAAAGGAGCCTGGTCACCATACATCTTTAATTAATTTAAATACAATTTGGGTGTAAAGTTACACAGGGGCAATGAAACAGAAAACATACAGGCTCAAACATATAGATTCACTCGCATAAGACCTTAAAAAGTGGTGCTGACGGTTCCACAGTGTCATTTAACCTGACAGGTTCAAGACTTATTAACTTCTCATTAGTGATCGTGATTGACTACAGCCGGTTATTTCTCTTAGCATATAAAGGATTTGTTTGACAGCACTTATTGGATTGACCAATACTCAGAATAATCAGACAGTCCAAGGAACTCTGTCAAGCTCCAAAGAGGAGAATTGTAGATTTACACAGGTTGGAACCATTTCTAAATACCTGCAGATTCCAAGATTAGCATTAGTTTAAAAGACACAGCTAGAGGCTGCTCGTTGTCAATCGGCTCTCTGAAATGATTTATCTGCCTCCTCTGTGGTCCCAACTCTGCCAACATTAGCTCAAACTGCCTCATTGACATCCTGAAATTTTTAAGAAAGCATATGCGATACAGCTTCAACTTCAGCTTCTGGACCAAACCATGAAAATCTCCCTGCTGCTTCCTCTTTGTGAAAACTGGATGAACCCACAATCTCATTTTCTTCCTTTTCTTGTTTAGAAACATCATTACCACATCACTCACTATATAAGTTGTTTCGTGTGCCATCATTTGCTTTTCTTGCATACACATGTACATTAAAAAGGAAGGGAAAAAAAAGAAGAAACAAAGTTGTTTTGTAATTTTCCTTCCAATAGGCCATTTTGTTATTAAAAGTTTATCAAAAAAGTGTTTGGTGTCTGAAATGGTAAAAACTGGATAGTTTATACTTATGTTTCAGTCTGAAACATGGTCAGGGACAGCCAGCTGGCCAAATGTGGCCAGCAGATCACACAATACATAGGTCCAGTCTAAATTGTAATACAGATAACCATTATTATTATAATTATTATTAATAAAGTGTTTTATACAGCCAAAGCTTCTAGTGCAAGGACTGTTTAGTGTCACAGTTATAAAGATGTAAACTTTTTTTTAATTTGTATTCCCAGCTGTTAATACATCTGTAACATACTTGCTTTCTGAGTCTTTGCATTAACTACTGATTTATCATAAAAGCAGAAAAGCTATATACAAAAAATTGTGAAGTAACGTCTAATGAGGATTTCAGTTAATTTAATCAGCATGTCATACAGCTGGTTTATTTGCTGTAGGACAGGAGAAACCCGCTGTATGACATGCTGGTTGGGTTTGCATAGTCTGTCATCCCAGTGACTGAGTTTTTATCTAAACCTGCTTCCTGAAAAAGGCCCAGTTTTGTAGCTGACTTGACTACATTTTTACTGCAGCACCAGTTATGGTCTCTTAATACTAAGCTCCCATCACTTCATTGTCTTCTTCCTCTTAGAAACACTTCTAGGATTTCTTCATAACAGCCATTAAAAGTTGACAAAAACCATCATATTTACTTAAGTACATGTAAATGTAATAATAAAACAATGGAAGGACAAATTGTGGCTGCAACCATGCTATGAACTAGGTTGTACATCCTTGAACAATTCTAGTCTTTAACTAGGCTTGTTATCCTTCATAAAACCATTGGATAATTATTGGAATTGTTCAGAGTCCGAGAGAAAGAAAGGTTTGATGTTTCTCATTGCCACTGCCTTTACTAGCTAAATGCCTATCTAGGTCAAAAGGCATGATCTTGTTTGTTCTTTTTGAAAAGCTTTTAAATGGGTAATAACTAAAAACAAGCCCCATATGTTGGGACCAGGACTACCACCAGGATTTAGGAAATGCCTGAGTTCCTATCCTGTAAAGGTTTCCCAATGAATTAAGAAAAAATAAATGAAAATATGAAGTTGAGGATACTTGTAACTGTAAATTGTAACTTTATTTCATTCTCTCAGCTGTGGATCGTATGAAGACAGTAGTGGTGAGGTTACCAGGCCGAGTCCTTTAGCAGTGAGTGAGAGGATGAGGATGATGCGACTGGACCCATGCTGTCAAAAGGGACAATTCAGGACACATTGGCTCATGACTTTGAGCACCGAACAAAAAGGATGAAAGAAAAGGTGAAAGGAGAGGTGAGTCCTAATCCCAGACAATTTACACTGTACAGTCTCATTAGTTAAAACCCTTACAGGTTCAACCTACCAACACCCTGCATTAAAAAAAGGACAGGGATATTTTAACAGTATTTTAAGTTTCTAGGGTCTCTTCTTTCTTTGAATGCCTTTTATTAAAGGGTTATTTCCTTCTTCGTTGGGGTTTTGTGTTAACAAACTGCTGCTGACGTACCTCATGTCTGAGCTCTTGTCAGAACTGCAGCATATTGGGTTGGGGCCTCGAACCTTTAAGAAGAGGCAAAGTCCACAAAACACTGATTGCTCTATTTGGATTAATACACCAGCAGACATCAAGTGCAAGGCCAGGGTATTTAGAAATAAAAGACTTAATATGTGTAATTGGTCTGTTGGTCTTTACCAACAGAAATGTCTTGAGTAAAAGGGCGAGGCAGAGAAAGACGGTATTACTCGTGTCCAAGTATAATGCAAATGGTTATACTTTCATGACTCTTAAATATTCCCATTTAGCAGAGTGTGCATTTTTGTTCACATGAATTATGACTAAAATTTCTGTGTGTTTTCCTAATTATCAGGAGTCAAAAGATGCCTGAGGAGCCTTAACAAAAAGAAGGTGAAGGAGAAAGCTGACAAACCAGTTGAGAAAAGACTGTTTCATGTGGTGCAGAAGTGCAAGTGAAGAATCTAAAGAAGTCTCAGGAACTGAGAACATTAATGACAAAACGGAGCAAAAGTTCCTCTAACACACTGAAAATGTGAAAAAAAATGTGTTTAAACATGCAGACTTTATTAAGTTCGTTTTCCATCATACTCAATTCCATATTTGTTTTTAAGTCTTTTAAGATCGGCTCTGCCTGTGGTTTCACAGAGCAACATATAAAGACAACAGTGGTGAAGATGGTGGACCTGCCCTACCTCTATGATCCCATGCTGAGCCTTCCATCAGTGAGGAATGGGATTATGATGATGTGATTGGAGCCATGCCAGCCAAAGCTTCAATTCAGGACAGTGTGACTCGTGACAGTGAATTTCTTCCTGATGGCTCTTGGCATGCAAGAGCCATTGGGACTCTAGACTATACTATAGCACACACTATACTATATATTATATGGATTATATTTAAACAGGTCTTTGTTGGTCACTGAAACTGGACTTTAACACACAATAGTTTGCGTCAGTGACTGGACGACATGTTAGACTGGATGACATGTTAGACTGGACGACATGTTACAAAAGATGTTTTAAAGTCCTTTAAACTATTAAAAAGCAGCAGCCTTTGGAGTTTTCATGTTATTGTAAAATATTTTTGCGCAAAGGAGAGAAATGGAAACAAATAAAATGCTTTTCTCACAGCACGTCAGCTTATATTTTCACATTGGACCATGTTTGTACAGGTAATATCTAAATCAACCACATGTGTCTTGCCAAATTTAGTCGATATAAATACTGTCAGACTGAATGTCATTTTCAGCTTTGGTGTGCTGAAATTTTATGTAAAACCCAGACTTTGTACTTAGGGATAGTAAAGAAGAGATTAGAAACAATTTAGCCTTAGTGTTTATGTGTGGGGTTAGCGTTTCAATCTTAATTCAGGTTTCACTAATCAGATTAATGGCTTAAAAGCCTATAAAATTTGCATTAATGTCCTCTTTTGTAAATCTGTGATTGACTCATTTGACCTGCTCAGGTCTTTCTAAAAATTGGTGTAAAATGCAATGCTGTGTAAAAAGTATTTTTTCTTTTAAGTTGACTAAACTGAAAAAACAAAAAAAAACAAAAAAAAACTGTCATTGTGTTGTAATTTTTTTAACAACTCTTTTTTAGTAGCGTCTAAGGGTAGTGAAGGCTGTAGTAACGAATATGGACCTTCAGAGTCGCCATACTTCCTTATTTCATTTACGCATGCGTGTGGCGCCTGCTTTGGTAGAGTTTTAACAGCCATCATTTTAAAATATGTCAGAAAAAGGAGAGGTGGATTTAACCGGTGCCAAGCAAAATACAGGTGTGTGGCTCGTTAAGGTACGTATACACTCTTTGTAATAACATTAGTTAATGGGATGTACGGTGAGTTACTAATTTAAACACGGCTAAAGCTTACGGTCTGGTAGCTTAGCATCTACTGCTAAGTTATCTAACGCTGGCTAAGTTTATCAGCTGTAAGCTAGCTCAGTTAAACTCGCATAGTACAATATTTTGGGAGCAGAATACACTGTAAACAACTGATTTAATTAGACGCTATCACTTAGTCTTTGTAGCCTTGGTAAACAACATCCCTAGTTAGAATAATAAATACAGTGTAAAATGGTGACGGGATGTACATTGCTCTAAATGTTAAGCTGTACACATCTAGTTAGGAGATTTAGACCAAAGAATGTGACAAAACTGCACAAGTAACAGTTTTTTAATAGTGGGGAAGGAGTGTGATCATGTTTATTGCTTATATTCTATGCATGTGGACGTTTTAAGTATAAATAATGGTTCTTCTTCCAGGTACCCAAATACCTTTCTCAACAATGGGCAAAAGCGACAGGCAGAGGAGAAGTCGGAAAACTCCGGATCTGCAAGTATGTGAAGTAACCGAGCATTAATAAAAGAAACAGAAGGCAATCTGCAAAGTTTCTTACGTGTGTTTTGTGACAAGGGAAGAGAGTGAATGGGAACTGAGTCTATGTTGATCAATGGTACGGCTAGCTGAGGCTAACTAAATCTTTAGTAGAAGCAGTATTTTGGTCATATGCTGTACATTTTGCATATTTTTAAAAAAGGCCCCTTAATTGTATTTTCTTTTTTTGTTTTTATTTCCAAGGAAAGGAAATCAAGGAAAACCAGAGGTAAGGATTGCTCTGCACCTGAATATTGTCACATACAAGAATGGGCAGTTTTAGTAAGAGCCAAAATATCAACTAATCTTGATTTGGTCACAGGTTGTTGCTCACGGTTTTGATAATTGGGGAAACAAAATATATAGTTTGAATTTCAATTATTGTATTTAATTTTGATGTTTAAGGATAGAGATGGATATGTACTATGAAGTGAAAGGAGTGTGTTGTGAAGATGCAAGGAGTATTATGAGGAGGTCATCATTTAAGAATATTAGAGACAGAAGAGGGTGGAGAGAGGACAGTTAATGAATTGGGAAGTACACAGGATTAGTAAGGAGTAAGTAAAGACAGAGGATGACGAGTGGAAAAGTGGTTGGTCTTGAGCTATGGAAATGTCTAGAAGAGAAGGCAGTGTACTTTTTGACCATACTCTTTAACACAGTCTTGGGGAGAGAGGGGATGCCTGAGGACTGGAGAAGAAGTGTAATGATAATGATTTTCAACAACAAGCGCTGTAGTGATTGCAGAGGGATAAAGCTGATGTGCCATACCATTAAAATATGAGAAAAAGTATTTGAAGCTAGGTTAAGAAGACAAGTGATGATCCATGAGCAACAGTATGATTCTATGCTGAGAGAAAGCACTACAGAAGTGATGTTCGCTTTGTGTGTGTCGATGGAGGAGTATAGAGGAGGTCAGAAGGAGGTTCACTATGTATTTAACAATCTGGAGAAAGAAAGAGTGAAACTATGGTGCTTTATGAGGAAGTCCGGACGTCGCAAGGAAATAAGTGAGGGTGGTGCAGGACACGTATGAGGGCAGTGTTTAGGTGTGTGGTAGGAGTGACAGATGGTCTAAGCATGGGGGTGTGATTGCATTGTCTCCGATCCCCTTTTTTGATGTGGTGATGGACTCGTTGACAGATGAGCTCAGCCAGGAGTCTCTTTGGACAGTGAAAATGCAAGGAGTATAGGTAGTGATAAGTTAAGTTTAAATACTTATGTCATATTCCTCTACGGTGCAGTTTCCATACTGGATGATACAGAAACACAGCAGGATGATTTCAGTGGAGCTGCTTTACAAAGACCTGAGATTGCTGGGGTTCACATTTAATTGTTTTAAGCACTGGAGGTTGTACAAAGATTAGTGGGCCTTCCTCACCATGTTTTTGCTGCCTGAATCTCTCTATTAAGCTATAGGTGGGAATATGTTTGGACAAATAATGTCATTAATGCAAATTCATGTACCCGGAAACCGCATTTTTTGTGCTTGTTGGCATCACTTCTGTGAGCTCTGTTTACTGCGTTAGAAGTAGCATCCAGATCCCAAGTGTAAATCTGTCCAGCTGCTGAAAAGAAAAAATAATGTGATTGACTCTTCACAGGTATCTTTCACTTTGAATGAAGAGCTGACTGTGATTGATGGCATAGAGGATAAGACGGTGTCTGCACCACGCGAACACCCGTTCACCATGCAGTCAGTGGGAGGTCAGACACTGGCAGTCTTCACAGAGACTTCATCAGGTGACTTTCTGTTTTCATCTAGCACTACTTTCTCTCTGCTTTCAACCTCTTTGCTGCAAGATGAGCTATACCTAATTGCAATATCAGTTTTCTGTGTTACCTAATACCTCATTAGGGCCACAGGTAAGTTCTTTGTGATTGGGTGATGGAGACGTCCATCTTGCTACTCTTTGTACAGTTTGCTGTCTTCATGCAGTCTTCCCTTTTTTTGCCCTGTTTGTCTTTGTGTGATCTGAACTTTTAGTAAACTTTTCCTAGAGTGTGACATTGTCCACAGTCCTAACAGTGGGTACTCACAAGAAGTGTACTCTACATCATGGATTAGTGAACACTCAGTGGAAAACAGAGGAGTCTTTTGTCTTTATCCAGTTTAATTTGTGTTTGTCTCTACGTGTTTCAGCATTTGATTGTCTGTCATTCATTGAGGGGTTGACATTTTCAGTCCACTGCCAATCAGCACAGACGATTTGGGAATCATTTAACACGGCAGGGGCACTTATCAACACAAATCATTGCTGAATTTGGAGTTGATTTAATTTGTGCATGGGATTGTTTGGCTCAGTTGGAATTTCATCAGCCTTTTTTGTTCTTTCAGCATAATTAGGTTTTCCATTTTTGCATAATTAATTACTTTGCTATGGATGCTGGTGATCTTAAGCTGCAGTGGTTACTTTGGGACAGCATATAACATGTCTGTGTTTGCATTTTAGGGCTGCACAATTTAAATGGTTCATTGAGTGAGGCATTAAAGTGCAGTTTAAAGAACTGAAACCTGATCAAGAGGACAGCTGCAAAAGCAGTGAGAGGAAGTCAGGTTGTAAAACCTAAAGAATTTAGTAGATCAACAGAAAAAAATGAGGAGTATGTTTAATTGGAGAAAAGTGTATTGTTTGAATTAGAGAACGGGTTTGGTAATGTTTTTTTTACATTTAGTTTCTAATGAGATGCATTTGTGCAGCCCTGCTATGCATGTATCAGTGGTGGGACAGGGAATCCTTGGTCCCTTGTTGTGCGGCCATGCTTGCTTTGTTCATGCGCACGCATTTGTACTTAACAGAGAAGCTCTGTGTAATTAAAAAAAAAAAAAAAAATTTGGTGTGCGACTAAACCCTGGGTGTGGTTCTTACTGTTCGATCCCTTCCATCCCTCGTATTTTTCATGTTCACCATCCCTCCCTCCCTTCCTGTAGGCCAGTCAGAAGAGAGATCTGATGGCAGCAGCTCAGGTTCGGGGGCAGGGACAGGTCCAGGTGAGTCCTCTGTTTCCCCAGCAAGTGACAAAGTTGCACAAAGCAGCTCATGAAGTCAATGAAGTGATTTAGGAATCAGACTCTGGGCTTTCTTTTCTCATCCAGGGGAATTTTTGGTATCACAGGAAAAAAGCCATTTACATGCATTGGAGTACACTGTGTTGGTACCAAAGCTGTAAACATACGCAATATTCACACATAGACATTTTTAGCTACTTTTGGCCTACAGCTGGCCAAGGTCCTGTTTGTATAATTCAAATTGAGCTTCTGTGCAGTTCGCACTGTTGTGACTAAAGCTTTAAGATAAGTGTGTGGTGACACCAGGTTGATGCTTCTATTGAGCAGAATGCCGCCGTGCATAGTGACAATGGCAATGTCAGTCCAGTTATATTGTTGGTAGTTATCTGATACGCGTGTGTGTGTGAGAGATGTATATCTGTACATCTACATAATCATTCACCCTTCAAAACTACTTGTAAATGTAGCCAATTTTAATAACTTTGTTAAATAAAAACAAAACAGCTTTATAGTGCCAGTTTTCTATAGCACATTTCATTCATTACTCAGTGTTATCACCATAAAAGATAAAAACCTGTGTAGCGCTACAGTACCTTAAGTCAATAAATACAACAAACGTTACAAATAAAATAAAACACAAGTTAATATACACACAGACACACAGTTATTAAGTGTAAAGCTTGATTTAGCCTTTAGAAGAAATCTGTAGTAACTTGCATACGAACAAACATAACCGAAAACTCTTAACCCTACACTCTAAACCTTCCACGCCATTCAGTTGTGGCAGGCTGTGTTGACCTGACTAGCGGCGTAGGGCTAAAAGGAATTTCCAGTTGCTTCATAAGTTACAACCTAGATATCCTGCAGAAGCATAATTCAAAATTCATAAGCATGAGGATCAAAAGGTTTGTTTTTGAATGTAAACCAGTGTTATTACAGTTAATTGAAACTAGAAACTAACTCTAGATATGGAAAAAGCATTTTTTTTTTTTTTTAAAAACTATTGGAGGAAAAAAATAAAACTAACTGGAATAATTTGAGTTTGGAAAACTATATAGGTATATGTATATAGGAGGAACTATCCTTAGCTTTAGTATTTGTTAGTTTGGTAAAAAGGTTGTTACAACCTGCCTGACAGATGAGTTTATTCAGACTCTGGATGTAACAAGACTGTGAGTCAGCTGCTTTCAAAAAAAGTCTGTACTTTTTCTGTAATACCTAACTGATTCTCCTGAATCTTGTCTAACAAACTAATAAAAACGAACCTAAAACAAAAAGATTTTAAACAATAAAAAGTAAACTGAAAAAAGAAAATCCATTCAGGAAACTAAACTGTACTTAAAACAAAAAGTCAAAATGAAATGACTGACCTTGGGTGACCAACAGCTTGGTCCGAAGAATAAGACCTCAGTAATAGGACTTTAGCACATTTAGATGTAATTCTGAGAATCGTTTAAAGATCTGCAGTTGGTGACCTGAGAAGTCTAATCAGGTTATAGACTCTTGAGAGCTTTATGAACGATAAGTAGGATTTTAAAGATAATTCTGATTGTGATGGAGCTTAACGTCACAATTTAAATGCAAAAGCTCATATGTGAGTGGATTCATGTGATGCAAAACAAACCTGTCTGATCTGGTACTCATTTATAGTACAGATGTTTGCATTTGTCTGATTAAAGTGGTAAATGAACGAACGGAGCCTTGATGAATAATTTTAAAATGGTGTAGAACGGTATAGAACTACAAGCACAAGAAATGCGCTGATTTAAAGAGAATTAAGTATGGCCAAAACACGTGTGTGAATGTATGAACTCTAATATTTACTAATTAGAAGTGGGAGAGGTTTTTGGTACTGAAACCTATTTAGTCTGTAGTTTGAGGAATTTTGTGTAACAGCGGTTGAGCAGCCTTCGGTCTTGTGCGCATAAATAGTATGTGGAGCACACGAGATTATTAGCTTCTTAATTTTCATTTTCATTAGAAACGGGCTGGCTACACTGAAAGCCGCTGTCACGCAGGGCTGAGGTATCAGATAACTAATGCGTTCCTAGAAAACTAGAAAAGGAGTTTTGTTAACACTTAAGCTAGGATTATACTCTCCGCATTCACAAGTCTGCTTTGTTTTGGTTTGTTTTTTTTGGGGGGGGGGCGCGACTGGTCTGCTGAGAAGTTAATTACAGTGCACCAACTATGCATGTGCCAGCTCTCCATCTGTCCATGTCTGCAAATAAAGGTGTTATGCTGGGTTCTGCTCTGATACAGTTTCTCATACAGCAACTAGCAAAGGAGAACACTTTGGTTATTGTTATTATTTTTCTTTCTTGTTTGTAAACTGTTTCCATTTATTCATTTACAGCATTTGTTTCTATCCATTCTCTCTTAAAAATATGCCGCAAGTCATGTTTTTAACTAGCTGCACTCTCTTTCAGATAAAATAGCTTTGGAGGGAGTGGTAGTGCAGAGAGCAGAATGCAGGCCTGCTGTCAGTGAAAGCTATATGAGGCTGAAGAGGTAAGCATTTAACACTTAAACTTATATGAATAAGCATGGATTGCAAATGGGAATTTCTTAAGACTGCATGTGGATTTTCTACTAAAAGTTCATCTATATGTGTTAAATTTATATTTTATACTTGGCAGGTAAAGCACATCTCCCTGTCTCTCTAACAGGTTACAAATTGAAGAGTCCTCCAAACCGGCCAGGCTGTCTCAACAGTTGGAAAAAGCTGTTACCAACAACTATAAACCTGTTGCCAACCACGATTACAATGTAAGAAACCCTACAGAGAAATCTGCTGTTTTATTGTTACAGTGGTCCCTTGCTATAACGCAGTTCACGTTTCGCTGCCTCGCTGTTTTGCTGATTTTTTTTTTTTTTGTGCAATATTGCATGCTTTTTTTTCTTTTTTTTTTTAACAGCACGTTGTGTTCTGCGTCCTGATCGGCTGTAGATCATTGTCAATCAATCTCCTCCGTGCCGTGTCTCCTGTACAGTACAGAATGCGTTCAGCTTGTAAAATTTACATAAATCTTGGACTTCTGGACATGCTAAAGGAAGGTAGAAGTTAGCGTATTTTTCGGACCATAAGGCACACTGGATTATGAGGTGCATTAATTATTCTTGCTTCCTCCACTTCCGTACCATTGATTCATTAATGTCGAATTCTCGTGCAGCTGCTCTATTCCCGTGTTCTGGGCCTGAAAACAGGGTTTAATCTTTGGTTTCATTCTATAATAATGGACTTATTTTCCTACGAAGGTTTGAACTTTGAGAGTGTTTAAACAAGAGAGAAAAGTGTGAAAATGTTCATGCCTGTCTGAGAAAAGTGTATGTGTGTAGTAAGGGGTTTTACAGCCTTAAAACATCTATAATAATTGTAAAAAATAAAGCTGGCTACTTTGGATTTTGCCTATCGCAGGTTATTTTTAGAGTGTAACTCCCACGATAAACAAGGGATCACTGTACACTCACTTTTCTCATTTTTCTTACAACTGGCCAAGAATTTGCTTGTTAAATTTTACTGCCTTTAGTGTGTTCTTAGTTTTGTTTTGTTTTTTTTTTAA